>WOXC01003351.1:0-108256 GCA_011680675.1 Gymnobelideus leadbeateri
CAAGAGGGAATGGGTGACAAGGGAGGAAGGAAATGGATCTGAAATTCGAGGTCATAACATTAAATGTTTCAAATATATATAAATACTATTATTAACACTCTTTTGCTTATAATAGGGAGATAAGATGTGCAGGCATTGGGACACAAAGATTCACCTTCCTCTAATGGAAAAGCCGAAATGGGAAAGGTATGGGAGAGAGCAGATTGGAGGAAGCGATATCTTGTGGGACTACTATTCTGGGAGGTTGGGTAGGGGAATAATGGGGGAAAATGATTGTAACTCAAAATCTGGTGGAAATGAATGATGTAAAACAGAAGTTAATAAAGCATTTGTTTAAAAAAAAAAAGAAAAATTGCATGGCAAAAAATTGGTATGAAATTTCTTCTCCAGAATCCAGTCAACAATAAAGAATAATTAAATCCATGATCATTTCTCGTCCAGCTTCTCTCCTACTGAATATCTACTTGTGCTATGTTCTGACTATTTTGAGTGACTGGAAAAGATCAGATGCTAAACTGCTAAAGGTCAGTTTCTTTTCTGATCTGTCTTTGCCTGAATGAACCTATGGCCAAAATAGCCTGGAGACGTTGGTACCTTTAAAACTCCCATCCAATCGAAAGCATTCATTCAAAGCTCTCTTGTTCAATTGAAGTGATATTTTTTTTCCCAGTTCAACACAGAAAATACCCTCTATTATCAACTGTGCTTTTTGTTTACACACAGTTGATTTTCAGGTGAAGGTTTTTCACTTTCCGTTGTAGTTTAGGGTTTTTTTTTTTTTTGTTCACTGTTGCTATGACATAGATTTTAACTTCCAGATCACTTTACGCACTTTTGTGTTCAGTTCTTTCAGTCATGTCTGACTCTTCCTGATTCTATTTCGGGTTGTCTTGGTGAAGATCTAGGAGTGTTTGTCATTTCCTTTTCTAGATCATTTTATATATGAGGAACTTGTGAACACAGGGTTAAGTGACTTGCCCAGGGTCACATACATGCTAAGTATCTGAGGCCTGATTTGACTTCAGGAAGAGTTTTCCCATCTCCAGACCTGGTGCTCTACACACTTTGCCCCCAGCCCTCCTTTATATGTTGACTTGGATTTAAAAACAAAAATTCTTCTTTGCTTCATTCTATACCTCCTCATAGCACCCAACATCTGGTTTCAGGTATTGACCCAGTGGCTTCAAAGGATGAATATAACTATGTTGCAAGAGACCTATTACCAGAAAATGGGAGGTAGCCATGTGCTAATGGAAAAATCCAGTTTCAATTCCAGCTTCTGTTTTTGTTTAAATGTATATATAACATTGGAAGAAATCATTTAATCTCTTAGGTTCTTAATTTCCTCATCTGGAAAATGAGAACCACATTCTAGATCTCTAGTCATATCCCCTCCCCCATCCCCCATCTCTGATATCTTTGAGTACCAAATGGTGATTTTTTTTTTTTTTGGTGGGAATCAACAGCTCATGCAACTCTCAATAAAGGTGCTTAAGAATTGTGATTGACTCAGGTAGAGGGAGGGTAAAATCCCACTGATCAAAATTACTATTTCCTGAAAGTTTTTTAGTTGATTTATCTTATTTCCTAAATTTCTAAACTTAATGAACATTAAAATTAATGCTTCCACATATAAAGTTTAACAGGAAAAAGAAGTGTCCTTATAGAAGTAAATCTCTCTTACATATTGCTTTTGGGTATATAATAAATTCAACATGTGTTTTTTATTAAAAGTCCATATTATTTTGTTAAATATTTCCAAATTACATTTTAAAAATTTGACATTTTTTCTTAAATTTTGAGTTCCAAATTATCTCCTTCCCTCCCACCACTACTTTGTTCCTTGAGAAGGCAAACAGCATGACAAATATTATACATGTGAACTCATGCAAAACATAGTTTTATTATCAAATAGTATAGCTACAATAGTATAGCTGCTATAGTATATAGAATACTCCATTTATTATAGTGTATGTGTATATATACATATAAATATATATGAAGAGAGAGAGAGAGAGAGAGAGAGAGAGAGAGAGAGAGAGAGAGAGAGAGAGAAGCTATCTTGCTTGTCTATGTTTCCTTTAGGACTTTCTACAAGTATTCAAATGTGCCCATATTTTCTGGTTTTTAATAGGTGAATAAATGTATGTTTTATCATAAAAATTTAGAACAAAAACTCTGCTTTTTATTTTTCTAATATGGAGCGTTTCTGTGAGGTTGCTTGTATAAAGCTGTTCTTCTTTTATATATATCCAGAGAAGAAGAATTAATGATGTGAAGGCCAGCCTAGCTAATGCAGAAAAATATGCCCTCTAGGAAGACTGAATGGGAATGAATTGTTTGATTACAGAAACTCTAAGAGATTACACTAGAAATGGTGTATCTTTTCATTCTTCTAAGTCAGCAGTGCTGTGTGGGGTTAATCATTCATTCATTGAACTCTTGTCCTGAATCCCCACCCTCTCACCTTTAGGCACACATAAAGGCACTCAAGTATTGAAATATTGAACTGTGAACCAGTTGAAGCAATATTTACACAAAAGAATTACATGCTTGATGTATTGACATTAGAAAATCACCCAGGAGATTCCAATGTGACTTGTCAGAATCACTCAATATACACATAGGCCTAGCCTTTTATCCTGACTATTTTGATAAAGTAAATTCTCTCATTTAACATACTGTAATGAGAATGGGAATCAGAAGATCTTCCCTGCCCCTTGTCCCCTTGATAGGCTTAAGTGAATCTGAGAACCTTCCCTTATTTGAAAATATACTTTGCCCCCAATAGGCTGAACGTGGTCAAATGGAGCCTGTGGCAGGAGGCTTGTTTTTCAGGAATGCCCACATCTTGTTACTTTGTGATTGGGCAGTGGATTTGTGACGTTCTCTGATCCAGGAGAGGCTATATATACCCTGATGTGAGTTTTGGCTTTGGGTCTCACTTTGGAAAGAGTTGTGTGATTTGGCCAGATGAGACTCTGGGTAGTGATTGAGCCCCCAGTTTTGAAAACCTGGATGTTGGTAATTGGTGACTGGTAACTGGCTTGGAATGGATGTAATGGTCAGACAGCTGGAAGCCCTGCCTGCTTAATTGTGTTGTCTTCTGTTGTAACTTCTGTTCGTATTCTCTGAAGTTAAAGGTGATGACTTTTTCCCCTGAACTAGGTAAATGATATATGTTTGATTGATTAAAGTAAGATTGTTAATCCATTTTGAGCTGCTTTCCTTTAAAAAAGTAGATCTAAGAACCTATGCTAGCAGCCATCCTGGGTATGCTAGGGTGGTTGCTGCTACACATACCATACCCTTCCAACTATATCAAGTTGAGATATGGTATGTACTAAGGGGGATAAGGACTCTTACAGGAATAAGAATTAGAGAATTGGAGAATTTCCAACTTGGAGGTAACCTCAGTGGCCATTTAGTTAGTCTCACAGGTGAAAATAATGTTCTGTACAATATACCCCCAAAAGGGGCCATTCAATGTTCTCTTGAAGAACTTCATTGAGGGAGAATCCCCCAAGATGGAGAACTTCCAAGGCAGTTTTTATTTTATTTTTATTTTATTTTATTCAGCTGTTTGGTTTACATTTCTCTAATCAATAGTGATTTAGAGCACTTTTTCATATGACTACAGCTTTAGTTTCTTCATCTGAAAACTGCCTCTTCATATCCTTTGACCACTTATCATTTGAAGAATGACTTTCATTCTTATAATCTTGACTCAGTTCTCTACATATATTAGAAATGAGTCCTTTCTCAGAGACAATGGTTGTAAAAATCCCCAGTTTTCTCCTTCCCTCCTAATCCTGACTGCATTGGCTTTGTTTGTGAAAAAAAAAATAAAAACTTTTCAAATGATGTAATAAAAATTATCCATTTTGCATTTCATAATATTCTCTATCTCTTGTTTGGTCATAAATTCTTCTGTTCTCCAAAAATATTACAGGTAAACTATTTCTTGCTCTTCCAGTTTGCTTATAGTATCAGACTTTATATCTAAATTGTGTACCCACTCCGACATTATTTTAGTATACACTTGTTTATTTGTTTGGTTGTTGTCCTTTGTCTGATGTAATATATTGGTCTATTCATAGTTTCTGTCATACTATTCTTCTAGTTTTCCCAACAGGTTTTGTCAAATACTGAGTTCTTATTTTAGAAAATGGGATCTTTGGGTTTATCAAACAGTAGATTACTATAGCTATTGACTATTGTGCCTTGTGTACCTAAACTATTCCATAGATACACCACTCTATTTCTTAACCTGTACTAATGATTATTGCTGCTTTATAATACAACGTAAGATCTGGTATGGATGGCATGGGAGAAGGGGGGTGGAGCCAAGACAGCGGAGTAGAGACAGCACTTCCAAAAGTGGACTCTGAACAACTTTTGGAGCTACAGCACCCACAGTATGACACAGAGAAGCTAACCTCCCACTGAGGACAGCCTGGCAGCCCAGCAGGGAGTGGCCAGCACAGTGCTCTGGAAGAAGCCAGCATAATGCTCTGGGAGCCAAGCCCAGGACTGTGAGCTGAGGTTTTAGCCCCAGGGTGGCCAGACCAGTGCTGAAGGGACCTGGAAGACCAGCAGCTGTGGCGATTCCAGAATTATCAGCACAGATATGTCTAGGACAAAGTGATAAGTTAGTGCCCTAAGGACTTTGGGACCAGTATTTGGGGAATGCATCAGGCTTCTTCCGCTGAGGGCAAGAAGCAGCTGAGGAGACACTGCATAGACCCCGTTTTGCAGCTTCAGTGGAAGCTTCAGCTCCTGGTCTGTGGACTGTAGGGAGATCCAGCAATCAGTCTGGGGGTTAATTGATCTTGCTTTAACCTCCCTGGATCTGGATTGTAGTCTGGGGTGGAGGTCTTGGGGTGGGTATGCAGCTTGCCAGAGCTTGTGGAGGCTTCACAGAGGTGACCCAACTAATACCTCTGGAAGTTGTGAAGACCCGAATGTTTGGGATAGAAGCTCCCCTGTCTGGTGGCAGAGTCCTACTGTGGCAACAAGCCCTAAAGTCAAGTAATTAAGTGGCAACATGCCTAGGCAAAGGAACAAAATAAACAGAACAATGCAACATTAGACTCCTATTTTGGGGGCAAAGAGGATCGAAGCATGGAACAGGAAGAGGACTGTGTGGTCAGAAATCCTACACCAAAAGCCCAGAATGAAAGTATGAGCTTATTATAGGCCATAGAGGACCTTAAGAAGGATTTCAAAAACCAAATAAGAGAAGTGGAGGAAAAATTGGGAAGAGAAATGAGAAGGATGCAGGAAAAGTATGAAATGACAGTCAATAGCCTGACTGAGGAAAATAACACCTTAAAAATAGACTAACTCGGGGCGTCTAGGTGGCACAGTGAATAGAGCGCCGGCCCTGGAATCAGAAGGACCTGAGTTCGGAGCTGGCCTCTGATACTTAATCCACACAAACAAACAAACAAAAAAAACCCTAGCCGTGTAACTTTGGGCAAGTTACTTAACCCCAATTGCCCTAAAGGGGCGGCTAGGTGGCACAGTGAGTAAGAGCGCCGGCCTCGGAGTTGGGATGACCCACGATCAGACCCGGCCTCAGAAAATGAGCACCCACACATAAATAATGACTAGCCGTGTAACCTTGAGCAAGTTACTTAACACCAATTGCTTTTAAAAAATAGACTAACTCAAAGGGAAAAGGAGGCTCAAAAGGGCAACAAGGAGAATAATGCCTTAAAAACCCAAATTTGCCAGATGGAAAAAGAATCACAAAAGCTCATTGAGGAGATTCATTCCTTCAGAGTTAGATTATAGCAAATGGAAGCTAGTGACTTTGTGAGAAATCAAGATGCTGTTAAACAGATCCAAACAAATGAAAAAATGGAAGGCAATGTGAAATATCTCATGGGAAAAACCACTGACCTGGAAAATAGATCCAGGAGAGATAATTTAAAAATTATTGGACTACCTGAAAGTCATGATCAAAGAAAGAACCTAGAAATGCTCCTTCAAGAAATTCTCAAGGAAAATTGCTCTGATGTTTTAGACCCAGAGGGGGAAAAAGAGGTTGAAAGAATCCACAGATCACCTCCTAAAAAACAAGACCAAAAACAAAACTCCTAGGAATATTATAACCAGGTTCCAGAATTCCCAGATGAAGCAGAAAATACTACAAGCAGCAAGGAAGAAACAATTTCAATATTGTGGAAACACAATCAGAATAGCCCAGGACCTGGCAGCTTCTACACTGAAGGATAGATGAGCATGCAGTATGATATTGTGCAGGGCAATGGATCTGGGATTAAAACCAAGAATCACCTACCCAGCAAAACTGATTATCTTGTTCCAGGGGAAAATATGGTCATTCAGTGGAATAGAGGACTTTCAAGCATTCGTGAGGAAAAAAACAGAGTTGAATAGAAAATTTGACATTCAGACACAAGAAGCAAGATATGCCTGAGAAGATAATCAGGGAAAAGAAATCAAAAGGAACTTATCAAAGTTCAACTATTTACATTACTGCATGGAAAAACAATAACTATGACTGATGAAACCTTCCTCATTATGAAAATAACTGAAGAAAGATATACGGGTATATGAATTCATATATGAATGTATGTATATATGTCTGCAGGTATACATGGTTAGAGGGCACAGGTTGAATTTGGTGAGAAGGGATGATACTTAAGGGGTGAAGTTAAGAGGTGAGAGAGGAAAGTGGCAAGAGGAGATGGTGAGAGACAGGGTAGGGTAAACTATCTCATGTAGAAAAGGCAAGGGGAAGTAGTTGCAGGGGAGGGGAAGAACAGGAAGGCAAAAAGGCAAAACCATATTCTCATTGAAGTTGGGTCAAGGAGAGAATCACATACATACTAGATGGGATATCTCTCCTGCAGGAGAGGAGGGGGAAGGGGGATGAGAGGGAGAATGATGGATGGGGAGGGTATTCTGGGGGAAGGGGAGGTTGGAAGTACCTACTTTCGAATAGGGACAGGATCAAAGTAGGGAATGGACCAGGTGGGGGGTGGGATGGGTGGGAGGGAAATATAAGCAGTATTTTACAATATATCTACTATGGTAATGTTTTACACAGCTATACACGTACAACACATACTGAATTACTTATCTCCCCAGAGGGAGTGGGTGTCAAGGGATGAAGGGAATGGATCTGGGATTCAAAGTTTTAAAATTAATGTTTCAAATTTATATAAATACTATTATTAATACTATTTTGCATGTTATTGGGAGATAAGATGTGCAGGAATTGGGGCTCAGAGATTCACCTTGCCCTAATGGTAAAGTTGAAGGGGGATTGGGAGAAGATATGGGAGAGAGCACATTGGATGAGTGGATATCTTGTGTAACTGCTCTTCTGGGGAGGTAGGGGAAAAATGGGGAAAAAATTGTAACTAAAAATCTGGCAAAAATGAATGATGTAAACCAGAAATTAATAAAGCATTTAAAAAAAAAGAGCTTGTATGGCTAGATCACCTTTCCTAGCATTTATTTTCATTATTTCCCTTGATATTCTGGACTTCTTGATCTTCCAGAGGAATTTTGTAATTATTTTTTTTATCTCCATAAAATAATTTTGGTAGTTTGATTGGCATGGCATTTAATAAATAAATTAATTTTGATAGGATTATGATTTTTATTATATTAGCTTGGCCTACCTATGAGTTTTCCAGCTACTTAGATTTGCCTTTATTTTTGTGAAAAATGTTTTGTAAGTGTGTTGTTATAGTTCCTGGATTTGTTGTTGGAGGTAGATTCCCAAATGTTTTAAAATGTCTACAGTAACTTTAAATGGAATTTCTCTTTCTATTTCTTGCTGTTGGATTTTGTTAGTAATATATAGAAATACTGGTAATTTTTCTGAGTTTATTTTATATCCTGCAACTTTTACTAAAGTTGTTTATTATTTCAAGTAGTTTTTTTTTTATTAATTCTTTAGGATTACATAAATATAACATCCTATCACCTGCAGTGAAGGTCAGTTTTGTTTCTTCTTTGCCTATTTTAATTCCTTCAATTTCTTCTTCTTCTCTTATTGCTACAGTTAATATTTCTAGTACCAAATTGAATAACAGGGGTGATAGTGGACATCCTTGTTTCACCCCTGATCTTATGGGCAATATATCTAGCTTGTCCCCATTACATAAACTATTTGCTGATGGCTTTAGGTAGATGCTGCTTATTATTTTAAGGAAGACTCTATTTATTCCTATCCTTTCTAGTGTTTTCAATAGTAAAGGGTGTTGTATTTTGGTAAAAGTTTTTCTGCGTCTATTGATATAATCAAATGTTTCTACTAGTTTTGTTGTTGATATTATCAATTATACTTATAGTTTTCCTAATATTTGGGTTGCATTCCTGGAGTAAATCCTACCTGATCAAAGTCTGTTATTCTCATAAGTTGCTAACATTTTATTTAAATTTTTTGCCTCTATATTCATTAGGGATTTTGGTGTATAATTTTCTTTCTCTGTGTTGACTCTTCGCAATTTAGGTATCAGTGCCATATTTGTATCATAAAAAGAATTTGTAGGATCCCTTCTTCACCTATTTTCCCAAATAGTCTATATATTATTAGAATTAATTGTTTTTTTTTAATGTTTGATAGAATTCACTTGTAATTACATCTGACCCTGGAGATTTTTTCCTAGCGAGTTTATTGATGGCTTATTCAATTTCTTTTTCTGAAATGCAGTTATGTACTTTATTTCTTCTTCTGCTAATCTGGGAAATTTATACTTTCATAAATATTCATCCATTTCACTAAGATTGTCAAATTCATTGGCATACAATTGGGCAAAATGGTTCCTAATTATTGTTTTAATTTCTTCTTCTTTGGTGGTGAATTCACCTTTTTCATTTTTGATAGTGATAATTTGGTTTCTTCTTTCTTTTTTTTAAATCAAATTATCCAAAGGTGTATTTAGTTTATTGGGTTTTTTTTTTTCATAAAACCAGGTCTTAGTTTTATCTATTAGTTCAATAGTTTTCTTAATTTCCATTTTATTAATTGCTCCTTTGCTTTTCAGTATTTCTAATTTGCTATTTGATTGGGGATTTTTAATTTGTTGTTTTCCTAGCTTTTTCAGTTGCATGCCCAATTCATTGATCTCTTTCTCTCATTTATTCATGTAAGCATTTAGAGATATAAAACTTCTCCTAAGTACCACTTTTACTGCATCCCATAAATTTTGGCATGTTGCCTCATTATTGTCATTCTCTTGGAGGAAGTTATTGATTGTTTCTGATTTGTTGTTTGATCCTCTCATTCTTTAGGATTAGATTATTTGCATTCCCATTAATTGTCTATCTGTCCATGTCCCTTTATTACCTATAATTTTTATTGCATCACGATCTGAAAAGGATGCATTTAATATTTCTACCTTTCTGCATTGGGTTGTTAGGGTTTTATGCCCTAGCACATGGTCAATTTTTACGGAGGTGTCATGTATCACTGAGAAAAAGTTATATTCCTTTCTACCCTCATTCAATTTTCTCCAGAGGTCTATCATATCTAACTTTTCTAAAATTACACTCACCTCCTTAATTTCTTTCTTGTTTATTTTGTAGTTACATTTATCTAATTCAGAGAGGGGGAGGTTCAGGTTGCGCACTAGTATAGTTTTGCTGTCTATTTCTTCCTGTAACTCCATTAATTTGTCCTGTAAGAATTTAGATGTTGGGGTGGCTAGGTGGCGCAGTGAATAGAGCGCCGGCCCTGGAATCAGAAGGACCTGAGTTCAGAGCCGGCCTCCGACACTTAATCTGCACAAACAAAAACCTAGCCGTGTAACCTTGGGAAAGTTACTTAACCCCAATTGCCCTAAAGGGGCGGCTAGGTGGCACAGTGAGTAAGAGTGCCGGCCTCGGAGTTTGGATGACCCGAGATCAGATCCGGCCTCAGAAAATGAGCACCCACGCATAAATCAAATGACTAGCCGTGTAACCTTGAGCAAGTTACTTAACCCCAATTTCTTTAAAAAAAAAAAAAAGAATTTAGATGTTATAACACTTGTGACATATATATTTAGTAATATTATTTCATTGTCTATGGTGCCCTTTAGCAGGGTGTAGTTTCCTTTCTTATCTCTTTTAATAGATCTATTTTTACTTGTGCTTTATCTGAAATCAGCTAGACTGCTGCCCTTCATCTTTCTGCTGGCTCCGCTATTTCAGGATTTTTCCTGAGGCAATATTCTCTAAGTTTATCAAGGTCAATAAGGGAAGGTGAGAGCAGCTTACTGGTTACTATATTGACTCCTGGAAGTCAAAATGAGTGACTTTTTTTTTTTTTTTGAACTTAAAATCTTTTTTTTTATTTATATATTTTTTTAAACAAATACTTTATTAACTTCTGTTTTACATCATTCATTTCCGCCAGATTTTGAGTTACAATCATTTTCCCCCCATTATTCCCCTACCCAACCTCCCAGAATAGCAGTCCCACAAGATATCGCTTCCTCCAATCTGCTCTCTCCCATACCTTCTCCCATACCCCCATCGACTTTTCCATTAGAGGAAGATGAATCTTTGTGTCCCAATGCCTGCACATCTTATCTCCCAATTATAGGCAAAAGAGTATTAATAATAGTATTTATATATATATTTGAAACATTTAATGTTACGACCTTGAATTTCAGATCCATTTCCTTCCTCCCTTGTCACCCATTCCTTCTTGGTATATAAGTAATTCAGTATATGTTGTACATGTCTAGCTATGCAAAACATTATCATAGTAGATATATTGTACAAGGCTGCTTATAATTCCCTCCCACTCATCCCACCCCCCACCTGGTCCATTCCCTACATAATCCTGTCCCTCTTCTATAGTGGGTACTTCCAACCTCCCCTCACCCCAAGGATGCCCTCCCATCCATCATCCCTCCTCTCATCCCCCTTCCCCCTATCCTGCTGCAGGTTGAGATATCCCATTTAGTATGTATGTCATTTTCTCCCTGAACCAAATTCAATGTGAATGTGGTTTTGCCTTTTTAGCCTTCCTTATTCTCCCCCTCCTTTGCAACCACTTCCCCTACATGAGATAGTTTACCCTACCATGTCTCTCCCCATCTCCTCTTGCCACTTTCCTCTCTCACCTCATAATTTCATCCCTTGAGTACTCTCCCTTCCCAACAAAATCAACATATGCCCTCTATCCATATATAACTGTAACCATATACACACACATTCACATATGTATTCATATGACCACACCCCCTTCTTCCATTATTTTCATAGTGAGAAAGATATCATCAGTCACAGTTATTGCTTTTCCATATAGGAATGTAAATAGTTCAACTTTGATAAGTTCCTTTTGATTTCTTTTCCCTGATTACCTTCTCAGGCATCTCTTCCTTCTTGTGTCTGGATGTCAAATTTTCTATTCAACTCTGGTTTTTTCCTCAAGAATGCTTGAAAGTCCTCTATTCCACTGAATGACCATATTTTCCCCTGAAACAAAATACTCAGTTTTGCTGGGTAGGTGACCCTTGGGTTCATTCCCAGTTCTTTTGCCCTCTGGAATATCATATTCCATGCCCTTCGATCCCTCAGTGTAGAAGCTGCCAGGTCCTGGGCTATTCTGATTGTGTTTCCACAATATTGAAATTGTTTTTTCCTGGCCGCTTGTAGTATTTTCTCCTTGATCTGGGGATTCTGGAACCTGGCTATAATATTCCTGGGAGTTTTCTTTTTGGGATCTTTTTCAGGAGGTGATCGGTGGATTCTTTCAACCTCTATTTTGCCCTCTGGATCTAAAACATCAGGGCAATTTTCCTTGAGAATTTCTTGAAGGGTGATTTCTAGGTTCTTTCTTTGATCATGGCTTTCAGGTAGTCCAATAATTTTTAAATTGTCTCTCCTGGATCTATTTTCCAGGTCAGTGGTTTTTCCCATGAGATATTTCACATTGCCTTCTAATCTTTCATTTGTTTGGATCTGCTTAACAGCATCTTGATTTCTCATAAAGTCATTAGCTTCCATTTGCTCCAGTCTAACTCTGAAGGAATGAATCTCCTCAGTGAACTTTTGAGATTCTTTTTCCATCTGGCAAATTCGACTTTTTAAGGCATTCTTCTCCTCATTGCCCTTTTGGGCCTCCTTTGCCATTTGAGCTAGTCTATTTTTTAAGGTGTTGTTTTCCTCAGTCAGGCTGTTGACCCTCATTTCATACTTTTCCTGCATCCTTCTCATTTCTCTTTCTAATTTTTCCTCCACTTCTCTTATTTGATTTTTAAAGTCCTTCTTAAGGTCCTCTATGGCCTGCAACCCACTCATGTTTTCCCCTGGGGCTTTTGGAGCAGGACTTCTGACCTCACAGTCCTTTTCCCGCTCTATGCCCCCAAAATAGGAGTCTAGGGTTGCATTTTTCTGTTTCCTTTGCCTTGGCATGTTGCCACTTAATTACTTGACTTTTGGGCTTGTTGCCACACTATGGCTTTAAGGCCAGATAGAGGAATTTTCGTCCCGAACGTGTGGGGGGCAACTTCCGTTTCTGGCAAGCTGTAAACCCACCCACAACTTCCACCCTAGATCACAATCCAGATCCAGGGAGGTTAAAGCAAGAGCGATTACCCCCCAAGACTGATCGCTGGATCTCCCCACGATTTGTAGGCTGGGAGCCGGAAATGCCTCTGAAAACTACAAAATGGCGTGTCTCCTCAGCGGCTTCTAGCCCCCAGGGGAGGGAGCTGACGCATTCCCCAAATACAGGTCCCAAAGTCCATAGGACACTAACCTCTTACTTTGTCCTAGGCAAGTCTATGTTGATAATTCTGGAATCTCCACAGTTCCTGGTGTTCTGGGGTTCCTCCAGCCGGCTGCTGGCCCTGCCGCCCTGGGGCTAAAACCTCGGCTCACGTGGACCTGGCCTCGGCTTGGCTCCTGCGCTCTGCGCGCTGCCGGCTCCCAGACCACTGCTCTGGTCCTTCCTGCAGGGTGCTGGGCTGTCCTCAGCGGGAGGTTAGCTTCTCTGTGTCGTTCTGTGGGTGCTGGGGCTCCAGAAGATTTTCAGAGTCCTTTTTTACATAGTTTGTGGAGAATCTGGGGGCAGAGAGGCTTGGAAGAGCTGTTTCTACTCCGCCATCTTGGCTCCGCCCCCCCAAAATGAGTGACTTTTAATCATTATCTCTGTGGGCAGATAGGTCCAGGATCAGCTGCTGCCATTACTATGGTCATGATTTTGCTGCTGATTTAGCCACTCCCAAGACCTGCTCTGGCTTTGCTGAGATCCAGGCTGTCTTGGCACACCCTGTGCTGAGCTGCACTTCTCTCTGACCCAGTTGAAATCACTTTTACTCTTTTCTGAAAGAGTGGCTAGAACATTTGACAGGTACTGTGCATTTTAGTCATGTCTAACTGTTTTTGACGCCATTTGGGGTTTTCTTGGCAAAGATATTGGAATGGTTTGTTTTTTCCTTCTTCAGCTCATTTTACATGTGTAGAACTGAGGCAAGTAGGGTTACATCACTTGCCCAAGATTACACAGCTAGTAAATAAATGGCTGAGACTGGATTTGAACTCATGAAGATGAGTCTGCCTGATTTTAGGCACTGCATTCTATCCCCTGTACTACCTAGATGCCCCATAGTAGTTGTTTAATATTTGGATTGAAATGATTTGTCAAAGGACACATGGAAAGTTAATAGAATCCAACTTTGAATCTAAATCACAGACCTTGCTCCACTGAGCTGTCCTGACTCTCTATACCATATGATTTTCAGTGAAGGCAAATGTCTTTAACTCATGTGCAGGTAAAGAGATGTAGTTACATGCCTTTGTGGTTGAGGTTCAAAGGATGATACCTTTTTTTTTTTCTTTTAAGCCAATGGTTCCCAGACTTTGAAGTATGAAAGTTTGTTTTCCTATGTCTGTTGATCTTTGTTTATGCAGTAAGCCCTACCTTTTCTGCCATTCTTTTAAGAGGAAAGGATGATTAACTGGTCCTTTTATGTTTCAGCAAAACAATAATAACTTAAGTTCGTAATGATGATACCATAGTGGCATCCCAAAGATTAAATTCCCTCTACCAATGAAAGTTGATACCTTCTATGCAACTTAAGCCCTGAGAATCTAAGAGACTTGTCATGGGTCACATAACCAGTATGTGAGACCTGGGACTTAAATTCACATCCTTTTAACTCTGAGGGTAACACTCTATCCATTATACCATACTGTCTTTACATTTATGGACTAAATTTAATTGAATGATTCCCCACTGATAGAAGTCTACTTTGTTTGGAGTTCTTCCATGCCACAAAAAACTTCTACCATCCATATGTTGCAGTATGTAGGACTTTGGTATGTTTCACCTGCATGGGGAATATGCCTAGCAAATAGATCTCTGGAACAATAGGTATGGATTTTTTTTCTTGCATTAACATTATGCCCATTTTTTTTCAGAATTACTAGACTGATTTTCAACTCAACCAATAAGGTGTTAGTGTATTTGTCTTGCACACCAAATAGTCTCATATTTTTACATCTTTGTCCATTTCCTGGATGTTAGATGAAACCTCAGAATGGTTTGAATTTGAATTTCTCTTATTACTCAGGCTTTGGAGCAATCTTTCATGTTTATGTTTTTTAATGGTATCCAATTTTTCTTTTGGAACTAGTTTGTTTTCATTACCTTTGACCACATGTCCATTGGGGGAATGGCTCTGCCTCTTATATAAGTTAGTTCCATATATATTTTGGAAAACAGACATTGATCAAAAATATTTGATAAAAAAAAGGTTTTCCCAGTTAATACTGTCCTTTCTGATACTTATTGCATTGCTTTTTTCATGAAAAAACTTTTCAATTTAATATAAAAATTTGCATCTTCTTTTGTGATCATATAGTTAGCTAAGAACTTTCACCATAGCTATGAAAGGTACTTGACCAAGTTCTCTTCTAATTTTTAATGGAATGATAATCAGTTCATCTATCCTGTTTGACTTTGCATGCTATAAGATGTAAGATATTAGTCTAAACTTAATTACATAACTGCTTTGTGTAGAGGGGGTGTTTAGGGAGGAACTCTGGCGTGAGGGCTTGCCAAGTCCATTTTAGGATTTCTTATTCATTGTCCACCTTCACCTAATTTTCACCTGTGGCTCCAAGAAGCATGTCCAGTGGTCACACCCTCATAACAATCATCTTGGCAGATGGGCTAACCCAGGGTGAGTTTAACTGATGGGTCTCAAACCTATCAGTGATCTAGGGGATGTGTACTGCAAACATGAGAAGACTTCCCCCAGTGGAATGGGTGGATGAGAACAATTTATTCCAACAACCATGAAGGCAGCTGAAGAAGGCTCTATGTAGTGCTTAAAGCTTTGTCAGGCATCAAAGCTGCCAAATTCATCCATTCTATGCTGGGCCATCACCAGTCATCTTGACTTTTGTCTTGCTACTGGTCTTTTAAGACTCATGAAGATAAATTTGTGCAACTCTGTCTCCCTCAAATCCAGTTCACACACAATTCAAAACATTGCCCTGTGATGGCATTGGTCTTTGAAAACAAAGGATGAGCAGTAACAATGACAAAACTAATTTCTGTCAAACTGCTTTATAGATTTCCCATAAGGAAAATTCATACATCATATCATACCATGCAACATATTAATAATATAATTACTAACACATTATTTAACATGTTACATTATATTACATGAAACATTACATTACATTAAATGACATATCATAATGTTATTTCATGTCACATCATATGTCGTGTCACAACATGCATATATATTTATATGTAAAAAACACTGAAATAATAGATAGCAATGTTACAGAAACCTAGAGAGAAAACAGAAATCATATGATCAACAATATCAAAGGTTGCAGAAAATTTAGGAGGGAAAGGATTAAGAAAACGTCATTGGATTTGGCAATTAAGAAATTATTGATAACTTTGGAAAGAGCAATTTTAATTGAATAAAGTAAGAAGCCAGACAACAGAGAGGCAAGAAGAGAGTGAGAAAAATGGAAATGGAAACATTACTTGTGGATGTCTTTTTTCCAAGAAGTTTAGCCATGAACGTGAGAAGAGATATATAGGATGATAGCTAGTAGAAAGGGATGGATCAAATAAGAGATTTTTAATGATGGAGATGTATGGGCATATTTATGGACATCATGGGAGCAGCGAGTAGACACAGAGACTTAAGACTAGTGAGAGAGTAAAGATTATGTAGAAAGTAATCTGCTGAAAAAGACATGATAGAATGAAATAATATGTACATGAAGGATTTGCCTTGGAAAGGAGGACTGCTTCTTATGAGATAGAGATCAAGGTGAAAATAAGAGAAGGGATTTCAATGGTGTGAAATAAGCAGGGGAAAAGAGAGAAGTCTCAGTGAGTGGCCTCAATTTTTTGATATTTATAAGGCAATGTTCTCAATGTTGTTTCTTACCATAAGGGGAAGATTCTAAAGCAAATTCAAAGACTAAAGAAACTTGTGTTTTCCTGTAATATTTCCAGTTGATGTCACATCTCATAAGGGTAAATCATGTCAGGTTGTCCTATCCCAATGACTTCCATATTATAGCCTCAGGAGAAGCTAACAAATGTCAAATCCTTTAAATATATGTCATTTCAGTCCAAGGCCTATAAAGGGAAAGAAAATACACACACAGAAAAAAACAAGACTAATTACCTAGATAAAAGGGGTCATGACCACTTGTAGTCACTACAATGACATAGTCAGACCTGAGCTTTAATAAAATCTCCTTGGCAGCTCTATGAAGGTTGGATTGGATATAGGGGACACATGAGGGAGGGAGAACAATTAGGAGGTCATTGAAATAGTCCAGGCAAAAAGTAGTGAGGTTCTAAACTAGGGTGATGGTTATGAGAATAAAGAGGAGATGTATTTGTAGAGATAGAAACAATAAGATTTGGTAAATGATTGATTATGTGAAATAAATGAAAGTTACGGATGACACCAGGATTGCAAACCTTAATAATTGAAAGGATGAAGGTATTCTTCTTCACAGAAATCAGCAAGTTTGCAAGAGATGTGGGTTTGTGGGTAAAAGATAAAACATTCTGTCTTGTACATGTTGCATTTGAGATTCCCTTGGGACACATAGATTTCACTTTCTAGTAAATAGCTGGTGATATGGGGACTGGAGTTTGGGAGAGAAACAGAGAGTAGACTATACATACACACACACATATACATATACATATACATATACATATACATATACATATACATATACATATACATATACATACATACATATACATATATAATTGATCTGGGAGGCATTTGCCAAGAAATGATCATTGAACCTATCTGACCTAACGAGATCACCAAGTACCAGAGTATAGATAGAGAAGGTAAGAGGTTCCAAGATAGATCCTGAGGTGATATCCACAGTATGGGGATATGATGTCAATGAAGAATCAATGCAGAAGGATAAGGAATGGACAGACAGTCAAGAAGTGAACTACAAGAGAGGAATGTCACAAAGACTTAAGAGGTGATGGCATGCAGAAGGAGAGAATGACCAATGGTATAAAATACTCTGGAGAACTCAAGAAGTACTAGATTGGAAAAAAAAAAAAAACATTGGATTTGGCAATGAAAAGACCATTGGATTTGGCAATGAAGAGTTGACACAAACCATAGCAGAGAATAGTCTCAGTTGAGTGGTAAAATTTGAATTCCAGACAAGAATTGTAGTTAGTGATTTGCTGGAGTAAACTTTGAGCAGGAAGAGGAGAACAACAGAAGACAAAACACGGTATTTGGAGGGTAGCTGACAAAACTGAATCCATTTATGAGAACCCAGAAGTTGGAATAGCGTTTCTTGTCCTCTATTTCAATGAAATGAAGAATTTCTTCCTATCTACCTTGTTAAATCTACGTTCCTTCCCTTAAAAGCACAATATAGGTGCCATCTTCTCCACAAGCCCTTCTCTGAACCTCTCCTCCTCCATTATTAATATTGTTTCCCTCTTGAATCCTTTGCCATGTACTTTCTCTGTACTTACTTATGCATATATTATCCCTACACTGCCTGCCCCCTCCACCATCACATACACAGCCTAGATAATGTAATCTCCCTAACTGCATGTAATATTTTCTTTTTCTTATATCACAAGTATCATACATAGATGTCTGATAAATGCTTGCTTAATGCACTCTTGAAAAGATCTGTAACTTTGCATTGAGAAGCCTGGACAAGAATCCTTGCTGACTCACCAACTTTCATATAAATTCTATTCAACAATCAGTCATTAAGTATATATTACATTACCTATTAATAGTTTTAGTAAAGTTACAGAATAAAAATATCAATGGAATGTGTGAATATATATTTATATTCCATATGAAACACACATATATGAAATATGTTATATCACATATGCCTACATATTATACAAATATGAAATGGATATCTATTTATTGGATATTTTAAAAGCCATTTCCCTATAGATAAACAAAATATGAACAAACAGTTCTCAAAAGAAGAATTAAGGGGGCAGAGCCAAGATGGCAGTGTAGAAACAGCTCATCCAAGCCACTCTGTCCCCAGATTCCCCCCAAACTATGTAAAAGGGGACTCTGAACAACTTCTGGAGCCCCAGCACCCACAGAACGACACAGAGAAGCTAACCTCCCGCTGAGGTCAGCCCAGCAGCCCTGCAGGAAGGACCAGCACAGTGGTCTGGGAGCCGGCAGCGCGCAGAGCGCGGGAAGCCAAGCCGAGCCTGAGCTAAGGTCCCTGTGAGCCGAGGTTTTAACCCCAGGGCGCCAGGGCCAACAGCCAGCTGGAGGAACCCCAGAACACCAGTAGCTGTGGAGACTCCAGAATTATCAACATAGACATGCCTAGGACAAAGTAAGAGGGTAGTGTCCTATGGACTTTGGGACCTGTATTTGGGGAATGTGTCAGCTTCCTCCCCTGGGGGCTAGAAGCCTCTGAGGAGACACGCCATTTTGTAGCTTTCAGAGGCAGCTCCAGCTCCTGGCCTGCAGAACAGTAGGGAGATCCAGCGATCAGTCTTGGGGGGATAATCGCTCTTGCTTTAACCTCCCTGGATCTGGATTGTGATCTAGGGTGGAAGTCGTGGGTGGGTCTACAGCTTGCCAGAAACGGAAATTGCCCCCCACATGTTCGGGACGAAAATTCCTCTAGCTGGCCTTAAAGCCATAGTGTGGCAACAAGCCCAAAAGTCAAACAATTAAGTGGCAACATGCCAAGGCAAAGGAAACAGAAAAATGCAACCCTAGACTCCTATTTTGGGGGCATAGCACGGGAAAAGGACTGTGAGGTCAGAAGTCCTGCTCCAAAAGCCCCAGGGGAAAACATGAGCGGGTTGCAGGCCATAGAGGACCTTAAGAAGGACTTTAAAAATCAAAAGAGAAGTGGAGGAAAAATTGGAAGAGAAATGAGAAGGATGCAGGAAAAGTATGAAATGAGGGTCAACAGCCTGACTGAGGAAAACAACACCTTAAAAAATAGACTAACTCAAATGGCAAAGGAGGCCCAAAAGGGCAATGAGGAGAAGAATGCCTTAAAAAGTCGAATTTGCCAGATGGAAAAAGAATCTCAAAATTCACTGAGGAGATTCATTCCTTCAGAGTTAGACTGGAGCAAATGGAAGCTAATGACTTTATGAGAAATCAGGATGCTGTTAAGCAGATCCAAACAAATGAAAGATTAGAAGGCAATGTGAAATATCTCATGGGAAAAACCACTGACCTGGAAAATAGATCCAGAAGAGACAATTTAAAAATTATTGGACTACCTGAAAGCCATGATCAAAGAAAGAACCTAGAAATCACCCTTCAAGAAATTCTCAAGGAAAATTGCCCTGATGTTTTAGATCCAGAGGGCAAAATAGAGGTTGAAAGAATCCACAGATCACCTCCTGAAAAAGATCCCAAAAAGAAAACTCCCAGGAATATTATAGCCAGGTTCCAGAATCCCCAGATCAAGGAGAAAATACTACAAGCAGCCAGGAAGAAACAATTTCAATATTGTGGAAACACAATCAGAATAGCCCAGGACCTGGCAGCTTCTACACTGAGGGATCAAAGGGCATGGAATATGATATTCCAGAGGGAAAAAGAACTGGGAATGAACCCAAGAGTCACCTACCCAGCAAAACTGAGTATTTTGTTTCAGGGAAAAATATGGTCATTCAGTGGAATAGAGAACTTTCAAGCATTCTTGAGGAAAAAACCAGAATTGAATAGAAAATTTGACATCCAGACACAAGAAGGAAGAGATGCCTGAGAAGGATCAAGCCCACAAACTTCAGGTGAAGGAACCTCTGTTAAAAAAAACAAACAAACAAACTATAAATTACAAAGAAGGCACTAATCCACATTGACAGAGGAAAAGCTTCAGAGAGAGTTACCAATATCAATGAAATCTCAGGTATTGTTCTATCCTGTCCTTGATCTAAAGGGGAAAAAAAATCCAAAGTCTTTTTTATATTGTGTGGGGAATCTTTTTCATCCATTGGCAGGTTTTCCTAATGCCCTAATAGATTGTGTATTTAAAAAATCAACTTATTATACAACTAAGAGGCTTGACTATCAGGAAATAATACATTCTGATTTTTGTCCTCCCAAAAAAAAAAAAAAGAAGAATTAAAAACTATTAGGAACTGCACATGAATATATGTCGTTAAACATTAAAATGTACAATGAAACAATACTGAGTTTTCACCTCACACCTTATGAATTGGCAAAGGTTCTAAAAATTGGGAATAGTCAGTTCTAGAGGGAATGTAGGAAGGTAGGCACACAGATACCTTTTTATGAAACTGGGAAATAGTATGGCCATTTTAAAAAGTGATTTGAAATTATAGAAATAAGGTGATTAAATGATCTCTGATCCAAAGATTCCATTACTGGTTTTATATCAGAAAGAGGTCATTGATAGGAAGAAATTCCCATGTACATAAAACACAGTAGTATTTTGTATATGTGTGTGATCACATAGAACTAGAAATAAAATTTCTAGAAAAAAAGTTGATATTTTTAAACTGGGGAATGACTAAACAAATTGTGGTACATGAATGTAATGGAATATCACTTATGAAGCAAATCAAAAATGTGATGAATACATAAAAGCATGGAAAGTCATACATGAATTGATGCAGAATGAAGTAAGCAGAGCCAAGAAAATATTATATACAATAACAACAAATATAAATAGAAAAAGCAAGCATTAGAAAGTTAAAAGTGAATATTTTAAAATTATAAATAAATGGATCAAAATAAGAGATATATGAAGAAACCTCCACCCCAAATCTTTGCAGAGGTGGGGAGGTCCATAAATATTGTACAATGTGCATATTTTCAGAATTTTTTTATGTATTAATTATATTATTTTCCCCCTCTTTTTTCTCTTCAAATCTATTATTTCTTTATGGAATGGCTTTTTGAGAGAGGAAGGCAAGGGATAGTGGGGAAAGGTACAGTGATTTACAAAAATGACATCAATAAAAATTCATTTAAAAAAAAATCAAGGCATGGCTAGGTGGTGCAGTGAATAGAGCACCAGCCCTCGAGTCAGGAGAACCTGAGTTCAAATCCAGCCTCAGACACTTACACACAAAAAACTAGCCATGTGACCTTGGCCAAGTCAATTAACCCCGATTGCCCTCTAAAAAGCAAAAAAAAAAAAAATCAAAAGAATCTACTATATGGAATGTCATCTAAGATGGCAGAGTGATCAGATACAGAACAGCCCACCTCTCCATTGATTGCTCCAGGAAGGATAAAAAAAAAAAGAGTACCAAATCATACAACGATCAAGAAAGTAAAAAATACAACATTACATTTATTTGTCCACAAAGATGACTTTCAGGCACTGGAGAAGGTATACAGAGAGATTGGCCCAGCATGAGAGCAGGAAGGACAGAATCCTTCCTGTAAGTGAACTTGATGCATGCCAAAAATCTTGCATGCCTAAAAGACAATCAACTTTGCCTCAACTCCTTGTATGGAGTTGAGACACTGTAAAGTTCAGACCAGAAGCACATCAATCAAATGTCCTAGGAGGGAAGGGAAAATTAGATATGGTAGACAGATGCATAAATAGACAAATGTAAATTTGACAGATAGATGGATAGAGAAAACATTTATTATGTACCCACTATATGCCAAAGGAAGACAAATACAAGCAAAGAAGGCAGCCCCTGCCTTCAAGGAATTTTTCTTCTAATGGGGATGATAGCACACAAAGACAGCCAGTGGTAAGGATCTCCTGCAGTTATAAAGGGACTTTAGAGGGAGTACATAAGCCAAGAGAGTAGGGTAAGTCAGGAATTATATGAGCATAAAAATTGGGATCCAGGCCAGGCAGTCACCCATCAGGGCTGTGGGCATTAGGACAAAAATTTCTCCATGGTGGGAAGGTGACTGTCAAAGAGATGGCAAACTCAGTTTGAAAAATAATGACATTTCTTAAATTTACATGTCCTCTTTTCACAGAATTCATACTGATTGTCTTTGCCTCATCCCTATTTCTGAATCAGTTAACATGGAACTATTCCATCTTCCATAATTATTTCATCTAAACAGATATCCTGTTATCACTTATTTATAACACTCTGTCCTTATCTAGAACATAACCATCTACTAAGTAGCAAAAATATAATTGGACCCTAGCACATTTGACTTCAAATCTTGACTACCTCTCAGTAACTCATAATAGCATAAAGTGCAAAGTAAAAAAGACAAATAAATAAAAAGTCAAATCAATACCCAACTATCAAGATTCCTCATGCAACTGTTATTTTCTGCACACAACTGCCTAGTGTAAGAGGCCTGATCTCTCCAGCTGTGCTTCTAAAGGTTATCCTATTTCTATTTTCACTGATGTCAACTCAAATTGTTGTAGCCTATTGAATCGATTGCTATATTTGCAACATAATGGCAATGATGATTGTGAGTAGTCATGGTATTTCTGAGCTATAATGGAGGAGCTGCACTTTCTAGACTATAAGGCCTGTTAGCATCTTGACTGTCTTTCTCTAGATACTATAGCTTATCAATGTCCTTATTAAACCATGGCAAACAGGACTAAAACAGTGCAATGAAATTAAATGTGTGTGTGTGTGTATATATATATATATATATATATATATATATATATATATGTGTGTGTGTGTGTGTGTGTGTATATATATATATGTGTGTGTGTGTGTGTATACATAAATATATACACATATGTATATGTCTATTTATGTATACATATATACACATACATACACATATGCATACAGAGAGAGTGAATCCACATATATACACATACAAATGCACACAATATCAAATCATTTAAACTTTCCATTTTGGACGCTGGGGACAAGAATTAAATGTCCTGAATTATGGCTCATTGAAACTATTTAGGAATAAGATATAGGAACAATGAATTTTTTGCCTCAAAATAGCTCCTCCAAGGAGGACCAAGTGAATATAACAAAAGGTTCAATTGACTTGCATCCCCTTGACTCCTAAAGTGACTAACTTTTCTCCTTTCCATCTTCAGCCTCACATAGGATGAGCATATTCTTGGTTTTTATAATCCCTCATAGGCATTTCATTTCCATTGTCATCTCTTGAGCCATTTGCAATTCTCTCTGAACAGAATCTATTACTGACCTCTTGTTGTGCCTCCCTCCTCCTAAACATATTCTTCATCCTCCCATTGAATTCTGGAACTTGTTTTTGCTTTTGTGGAGGGGGGAAGGCAGGGCAATTGGGATGAAGTGACTTGCCCAACGTCACACAGCTAGTAAATGTTAAGTGTCTGAGGTCAAATTTGAACTCCAGTCCTCCTGACTCCAGGGCCAGAGCTCTATTCACTGCGCCACCTAGCTGCCCCTAAATTCTGGTACTTTCAATCTGCAGTTGTATTTCAAATGATTAGTCCTCTTCTGGCCTTGCTTTCCTCCCTTCCCAATCTTGACCCTAAAGTTAACCATTTCAATGGTATATTTTCCTCTCCTCACTAATCTCTCCCTTCTTGTTCTTTTGCTGCTCATGACTCGGAAAGCCCCAATCCTGGATTACCCTTACCTGCCTTCTCTCATTCATTTCACATGCTGCTCAACAGTACAAGAGGAAGGCACCAAAGAAAGTTAATTAGATCGACTCTAAAGTTACATTATCTATTTTTAGCTGTTCCCTAGCTGTCACAAGGCATTTACTCTTCTCTAATTGGCTACATATTATATTCTATTCCATTGAGTATCTACTGCAAACCATTTTCCCCTCTCCTCAAACCTCTAATATTCCCTATATTTCCCTCTCTTGAAAGAATTTTGTCTCAGACATTACTGAGGAAATAGTTGTAGGGTGTGGATTGCTGGTTTTCTGCTTCTTTATATTTAAAAATTACTTGACATGCCCCTCCTGCCTTTTTCTCCTCTGCTCTAGTATGTTAAAGGAATGGCCTTTCTTTTTACCTCTACTTGTGCTCTTAACCTCATCCCCTTTACACAATCCTGGGTCCTATGGCATCTCACACCTCTCAATATTTATCTATCTACTTGCCTTCTTCCCTATTGCCTAAAAACTTATCTAAATTTCTTTTTTTAATATTTTTTTAATTTTATCTTATATGTGGATAGATAGATAGATAGATAGATAGATAGATAGATAGATAGATATTTGCCTGGACGTCTTATGTAACATTTAATTTTAAAACTTCGAATTCCAGATTCATTCACTTCATCCCTTGTCACCCACTCCCTCTGAGAAGATAAGCAATTCAGTAAGTGTTGTACATGTATACCTATGCAAGACATTACCATAGTAGATATATTGTAAAAGACTGCTTATATTTCACTCCCACCCATCTCACCTCCCACCTGGTCCATTCCCTACTTTGATCCTGTCCCTCTTTGATAGTGGGTACATCCAACCTCCCCTCCCGCCAGAATGCCCTCCCCTCCATCCCCCCCTCTCATCCGCCTTTCCCCTAATCTCCTGCAGGATGAGATATCCCATTTAGTATGTATGTGATTCTCTCCTTGACCTAACTTCAATGAGAATATGGTTTTTCCTTTTTGCCTTCCTGTTCTTCCCCTCCCCTGAAAATACTTCCCCTTGCCTCTTCTACATGAGATGGTTTACCCTACCCTGTCTCTCCCCATCTCCTCTTGCCACCTTCCTCTCTCACCTCTTGACTTCACCCCTTAAGAATCATCCCTTCCCATCAAATTAAACCTGTGCCCTCTATCCATGTATACCTATAAACATATGCCCATATACCGTTCGTTCTTCAATTATTTTCATAATGAGAAAGGTTTCATCAGATACCGTTATTTTTTTCCATGTAGGAATGTAAATAGTTCAACTTGGATAAGTTCCTTTTGATTTCTTTTCCTTGATTACCTTCTCAAGCATCTCTTGATTCTTGTGCCTGGATGTCAAATTTTCTATTCAACTCTGTTTTTTTCCTCAAGAATGCTTGAAAGTCCTCTATTCCACTGAATGACCATATTTTCCCCTGAAACAAAATACTCAGTTTTGCTGGGTAGGTGACCCTTGGGTTCATTCCCAGCTCTTTTGCCCTCTGGAATATCATATTCCATGCCCTTTGATCCCTCAGTGTAGAAGCTGCCAGGTCCTGTGCTATTCTGATTGTGTTTCCACAGTACTGAAATTGTTTCTTCCTGGCTGCTTGTAGTATTTTCTCCTTGATCTGGGGATTCTGGAACCTGGCTATAATATTACTAGGAGTTTTCTTTTTGGGATCATTTTCAGGAGGTGATCTGTGGATTCTTTCAACCTCTATTTTGCCCTCTGGGTCTAAAACATCAGGGCAATTTTCCTTGAGAATTTCTTTTAGGATGATTTCTAGGTTCTTTCTTTGATCATGGCTTTCAGGTAGTCCAATAATTTTTTAAATTATCTCTCTTGGATCTATTTTCCAGGTCAGTGGTTTTTCCCATGAGATATTTCACATTGCCTTCTATTCTTTCATTTGTTTGGATTTGTTTAACAGCATCTTGATTTCTCATAAAGTCACTAGCTTCCATTTGCTCCAGTCCAACTCTGAGGGAATGAATCTCCTCATTGAGCTTTTGAGATTCCTTTTCCATCTGGAAAATTTGGCTTTTTAAGGCATTCTTCTCCTCATTGCTTTTCTGAGCCTCTTTTGCCATTTGAGTTAGTCTATTTCTTAAGGTGTTATTTTCCTCAGTCAGGCTGTTAACTGTCATTTCATATTTTTCTTGCATCTTTCTCATTTCTCTTCCCAATTTTCCCCCATTTCTCTTATCTGCTTCTTAAGGTCCTCTATGGCCGGTAGCCAGCTTTTATTTTCATTTGGGGCTTTTGGTGCAGGAGTTCTGACCTCACAGTCCTCCCCCATGCTTTGATCCTCTTTGCCCCTAAAATAGGAGTCCAATGTTGAATTTTTCTGTTTATTTTGTTTCTTTTGCCTAGGAATGTTGCCACTTAATTACTTGATTTTGGGGCTTGTTGCCACAGTAGGACTCTGCCACCAGACAGGAGAGCTTCCATCCCAAACGTGGTGTCTTCACAATTTCTGCCAGTTGGGTGGCTTCTGTAAAGCCTCCACCCGCTCTGGCAAATTGGATACCCACCCCAAACTTCCCCCCCAGACCACTATCCAGATCCAGGTAGTTTAAAGGAAGAGCGATTAACCCCCAGACTGATTGCTGGATCTCCCTACAGTTCACAGACCAGGAGCTAGAGCCGCAACTGACACTGCAAAATGGTTTCTGTGCAGCATTTCTTCAGCAGCTTTTCACCCCCAGGGGAGGAAGCCAATGAGTTCCCCAAATGCTGGTCCCAAAGTCCATAGGGCATTAACCTCTCACTTTGTCGTAGGCATATCTGTGCTGATAATTCTGGAATCACCACAACTGCTGGTGTTCTGGGTTCCCTCCAGCCAGCTGCTGGCCCGGCCTCCCTGAGGCTAAAACCGAGGCTCACACGGGCCTGGGCTCTGCTCCCAAAGTGCTCAGCTGTCGGTTCCCAGCATGCTGTGCTGCCCGCTCTCAGAGCACTGCACTCTCTGCTTCCTGCAGGGCTACTGGGTTCTCCTCAGTGGGAGGTTAGTTTTTCTGTGTAGTTCTGTGGGTGCTGGGGCTCCAGAAGTTGTTCAAATTCCCCTTTTACATTGTTTGGAAGTTGTGTGGAGCAGAGAACCTTGGAAGTGCTGTTTCTACTCTGCCATCTTGGCTCCGCCCCCCCCCTAAATTTCTTATATTTTTATATATATCCACTCGACTACCTGTCATCCCCTCAAAATACCCCCCTATATCTCCATTCTTTTTTAGAATCAAACTGCAATGTGTGCACTTGTTTATTTTTCTACTTCCTCTCCCTTCAGTAAACTTGTTTCTGATCTCATTAATTAACACTGATATTTCCAAGACAATGTTCTTTTTCCTCATTTCTCATCTTTATTCACCTCTATACAGCATTTGCCCTCCCTTTCTTCTGGGATACCCTCTACTCTCTGAGTTTCCTTGACTCTGCCTACTCCTGGTTTTCCTGTGTGATAACTCCTTTATAATGTCCCTTGCTGATTCATCATCCTTGCTATGCACCCTGAGTTTGTATCCTCAAGGATATATCTTGGACCCATTTGTCATCTCTTTCTAAATTTTCTTGATGACTTTACAATCTCACATGGGGTTAATCATTTTCTCTATGTGGATCATTTCTATATCGGTATATCTAGCATTGGTCTCTCTCCTGATCTTCATCCCCATTTCACCAAATGCATATTCGACATTTCCAAATGGATGTTCCCACAAGAATCTCAAATACATGTCCCAAATAGAACTCATTTTTATTTTCCCTCAAACTCTCACCTCTTCTTAATATCATTATTTCTATTGAAGGTACCAGCATCCTTCCAGTCACTCAGGTTCATGTCTTCAAAATTATTATCGACTTTTCACTCCTTTTAACCCTCTTATCCACTCATATATCAATTCATGGATTCTGTTCCTGGAATAATTCAATAAAACAGCCTTAAACACAACTAAACTGTTTTTGTCCTAACTTTCTAGTTTTCTTACATCCTCTTCTCTTCCATGTACTCTCTGATACAAAATTTACATATGATGCCCCATATCCCAATTCCTTCAGATCCCAGGTAAAATCTCATCTTCTATAAAACATCTTTCCTGATGCTCCTTGAGACCAGGCACAGTCTCTTTCTCTTCTTTGTATTTCCAGTGCTTCTCTCAGTGCCTGGAACATAGGAGGAGCTTAAAATGTTTATTGAATTGAATGAGCACAATGTCTTACAGAAAAGTTGCCTAACAAATGCCTCTAACTTTGTTTCTACCTGTGCAGCATTATATGCATTGTCCCCTTCTCTCCACTCATCTATCATCCTAATTTTGGACCTCATCCCCTCTACCATTGATCATTGCAATTGTTCCTAATATATCTTCTTGCCATAGTTTCCCCCTCTCACCAATCCATCCTTCTCATAGATACTCATTAAGCAAAGGTATAACTGTGTTATTGTTTCTGTTATTAATCTTCCATTTTTGAAGAGGACAAGGGACATCATAGGGTGATATCTTGACTTGCATGTAAATTGGATTTAAGTGAAGCATAGTTGCCCCACTGTTTCTTCCTGAGTCATCAAAATCCAGTGTCAAGACAAAAGTCAAGATGATTGACAATAACCCTAGATGCAGTGGATGACATTGGAGTCTTTGATGTCTGACCAAACTGAGCACTCCACAGTACCTGCTTCAGCTGACTTCATGGCTGATGGAACAAATTGTTCTCATCCTCCCCTTCCACCAGGGGAAGTCTTCACATGCTTGGGTTAGATGCCCCACTACTTCTGGCCTACCTGTTGGTTACCCTCAAGCTGGTTTAGCCTGTCTGCCAAGACAGTTTTACCAGGGTATGGTCATGGTGCATGCTACAATTTCTTGGAGCTTTAAAAAGTTCCCTTTGTTGCCTGTTACTTTAAGGATAAAATTATTGCCTCTTAAGGCCCCTCAAAATCTGTCTCCAGCCTCCCTTTCCAGGTTTGTCACACATTCCTTTCCTGCATGCACTTGACAGTGTTGCCAGATTGAATTCTTCATGACCTCATTTTTTTCCCTTATATGCCTTTATATCAGCTGTATTCTCTCACCTCTATGTCTTGGAATCCCCAGGTCTTTTCAAGGCTAAACTCAACAGTTCCCAGTTGCATAAAATCAATCTTGACTTTCAGATCCTAATATCACTAATCTAGTAATTATTTCATATTTACTCTGTAGATATGTCCTATGTTTTCTCTGTTTTCATGGTCCACTTCCCTCTAAGTAAACATAAGTATAAGCTCCTTTGGGTGATGGGATTTTCTTCTTTTTATTTCCTATACCTAGTGATAATTCCTATTCCATAATAGGTGCTTGATAAATGTTTGTTGAATTGATTGAGATGAATTAATTTTGATCAAGTTATGGCTGCATTTGTCCTCTTTTTATGTCTGTATTTTTTTATTTAAAATTTAGAACTATCCTGATATTATAAGAAAATGTTGGCGTTGCTGCTTGCTTTTTTGTATTAAGAGATCAGCTTGGAAAGACAGTGATTTTAATTAGAAAGGATTCTGGATTTGGAGTCAGGAGACTTGTGTCATAATTACAGCTGTGGCACTTATGAGCTTGGTGATTCTACTTTAAGTCTCAGTCTCTCTTGAGTCTCACTATCCTCATTATTTCCTCTTTTCCAGTTCCTGGGAACTGGACAAGACAACTTCCAAAGTCTTTTCTAGCACTAACTCTATGACTCTGTCCCTCAACAACCTTCTTTGTTGAAGTTGGCCCCACTGGTATCTTGGCAAAGAGGAAGAAAGAGTTTGACATATGATTGCTTCATCTTTTGGAGAAAACCACACAGAACCATGGTGTCAAACTTTGGTCTGCTTGAATGAAGGGGAAAAAATGACCTATCATACTATTTCCAATTGAAAAGGCCTAAGTGGAAACTTTGGCTTGACAGTGACCCACACTATGATCAAATTTAGAAAGGAATCAAGTTCAAGTCATTTGTTTTATAGATGAGGAAATTGAGGCACAAAGAATTTAAGAGTATTGAGTCCTCTCCAGCCCAGTGATGTTGTGACTGCCTCTTTCTTAATCCCTAAAAGTAATATTTACTGAAGTTCCATAACCCAAATTTTCTCTCTAGATGCCAAGTGTTTCAAATTAAATGAATAATGAATGGAAATAAGTGTCAGAAATCCCTAAACTTGCCCTGGGAATGTAGTGTAATGGAAAAGTCGATGAAGTTGGAGTCGGAAGACCTTGTTTTGAATCTTTCCTCTCTTACCAGCTACCTAGGAGGTAAATAGCTCAGTGGATTGAGTGCTGAACATGGATGTAGGAAGGCCTGGGCTTTAATCTGACTTCAGACATTTACTTGCTGCGTGATCCTGGACAGGTCATTTAATCCCTTTTAGTTCCAGTTTTCTAATCTGTAGAATTAAAAAAAAGCCAGATTTGGTGACTTTTAATTCTGTTTCCTTTTTAAATCTATCATCTTAAAGCCATTGTGACTTTGGATAATTTATTTAATTTTCATGGACCTCATTTTCTGCATTTATAAAGCCAGGGAGGAAAGTTAAATAATACCTGATGTCAATAACATCAGTAGATACTAAAGTTTTTCTAAAATACTGGATTTCTTAATTTTTTTTGTCTGATGGACTGCTGCAGCAGTCTGGTGGAGTCTATGGACCCCCTTCTCAGAGTAATGCTTTGAAATTCTTAAAATAAACTATGTAGAATTACAGATATTAGAATAAATTAATGAAAATCTTAAAAAATGTTTTTGGACCCCTGACTAAGAATCCTTTTCTGGTGGTTGCATTTCAACAGACACTCCATAAAAACTCTAAAGTCATTGATCTGCAGCCCCCATTCCTGGCTCTTTGCTGGTGATTAGGACAATCTCACATTTAAAAGGCCAGCACACCTGGGCCAATGATGCTATAATCTGCCCAGACACAGAAGATTGCTAAGCATATACAGGGGATTATCTTGTGTTCATTCATTTAGACAATTGTGAGTCAGGCAGGGTTCCTTGTTCTACAACCTGTTAAGGCAGCATTTTTCCTCTGAAACTTACCAGTGTAGTGAGCTGCCAATCCCAAACACAGACTTTTCAACCCAAGATCCCTGTGTCTGGAGGGCTCTAAGGGTGGTAGCTATTTAGAGCACAACTTTTTGAATGAAAAGAAGAAAAGTAAAGTTCTCTTTCATGCAATCAGGCAGACAGATGATGCTTTTATTCAGTCTTCCCTTTCCACCCCAGGCTCCCCTAATGGTGCATTAGAACACATTTTCTCCAACACCATCTTGGTAATTATTTGGTTAAAACTCATAAACAGATCCATTTACTGCTGTTGTGACTAGTTGCCATGGCAACTGATACAGTCACTACAGCGTGCAATTAAACCCAACTGAATTCATGATGTGCTCCTGCTGTTGGGAGACACAACTTATAGTTTTACAGTTTTACTTGGATCTGAAATTTGGCTTTGTTCTGTGCTTCATCTGGTGCCAGGACAACATGAAGTCAAGTGTATATTGTGTACAAATGCTCATATTGCTAAGGGAAAGAAGGCCCATATTTCCTGCACTGAGCAGAAACAGTACAGTTCAGAAAGGAAGCAATTTGTTATTTTTTTTCAGTTTCTTATTTCTTATTACAATGTTTTCCCTGACTTTTAAAGAAGATAACCCCAGTGAATTTGTCCAACTACTCTGGAAAATAATTTGGAAATGTACTTTTTAAAAAAGTGACAATGTCCATATATTTTTGTCCCAGAAATTTCACTGTTAAAATATATAGCCTTTTATCAAAAACCTGTGTGAACCAAAACATGCAGTGACAGCACTTTTAATGATAGCAAAGAACAGAAAACAAAGTAAATTTTCATCAATAATGGTATTTCTAAACAAGTTACAGCATGTTAATATAATGAGATAGCACAGGACTGTCAGAAACAATTAAGGTGGTGGTGGTGGTGGTGGTAGTAGTAGTGATGATGATGATGATGACGACGACGACGACGATGATGATAGGAAGGAAGAAAGAAGGGAGGAATAAAGGAAGGAAAGGGAAAGAGGGAAGAAGGAAAGAAAGAAACAGGAAGAAAGGAAGGACTTATTAAAAATTAAAATGGGTCAGTTACTATATTAAACACTTGACAAATATTATCTTTTATTCACTCCTCAGGTAACAATAATCACTAGCTTTTACATAGTACTTTACGGTTTGTAAAATACTTTATAAACATTATTTGATCCCTACAACAACCCTGAAAGGTAGGTGCTAGCATTATCCCCATTTTGTAAATGAGGAAACTGAGGATGACAGCAATTTAAGTGACTTGCCCAGGGTCACATAACTAGTAAGTGCTTGAGGCAGAATTTGAACTCATGTCTTCCCAATTCCAGATCCAACACTAGCTACTGTGCCACCTAACTCCCTCTTAACATGATATGATAAATACAGAGAAGCATTACGAAGACTCTATGGCCTGATGTGATTAGCCACAACATTGTAAAAAGGAAAGAAAAGAAAAATAAACTTCATACTTTTTGGTACAAAGGAAGAATTGAGAAAATGTGTCATTTTCCCATGAATTTTAGAGGTGAGGGATCATGGTTGTGCAATAGAACATATGCAGTATGAGAGTAGATGTGCTGATTAGTTACATTGAAATAATTGATATTTTTATTAATGTTTGATATGAGAAAACTTTCAGATAAGTGAAGGGGAGAGACATATTTGAAAATATAATGAAGAAAAAAGTCATCAATGAATGGAAAAAAAAGGAAAGTGTATTCCATCTTTGTCAATTTCCATTACTATTTGGTTTATCCATATTTGAGTTTATTCTATGATTAAATCTTATATTGAATGCCTAGATGAAGATACAGAGTTCCTCTGACCATGAACTTCCATACTTGTCCCCCTTGACTACAGTTTGGGAGGGGAGGGAAGAGAGTGGGGAGGAACTAGACATCTCTGATCATGAGTATGAAAATGAAATTTTAGTACCTGAGCAGCTAAAACTCCATAGCAACAACTTATTCCAGATATTCAATTTATTTCAAAACAGCAAGCATCTAGGAGATGGGAAGGGCTACCTTAGGGGACTAGGAAAAGAAAAAAAACAATAATGATGCTATGGGCACAAAATGACTACCATTTCCTGAGTGCACAAAGACATGACATACAAGCCAATATAAAATGTATACAGATCAATTTTGGAATGAGGAAGAACATTGAGTGGGAGCATCAGCAAGGACTTACTGTAGAAGGTGGCATTGGGAGTGAGTCTTGAAGGGAACTAGCAGGATCCAGAAAAAGGAGATGAAAAAGAGCACTCTAGGAATACAAATAGACTACACAAAAACATGAACACCCATGGTTAAGAGGAATCACAATATTCTGTGTCTTAGACACATGATCTATGGGCTTACCCACCCACTCCTCTACAAGTCACGTAAACCAAGGAGCATTCTGTCCAGAGTGGAATTTGGCCAGTTCTTCCTGCCACCCCAACTGAGAACTGATAGCTGTACTATATAGAGATATAGAATCAGAAAATGCCAAGGGCATTTTAGTAAAGAATTTAACCAGGTAAAATGAATGACTGAACAAAAAATGTAAAAGAAAAGAGTAGAATAAACAAAGCTGAAGGAGGAAAAGAATAAGGAAAACAAATAAGATTTGAAATAGTATGGTGGGGAAGACATGAAACCCAAGGGGAGCAAATCTACTAACACCAACTGCTCTTGGGCCCAATTTTCCATCATGTATCCTTTATTATTGTATAATTTGAAGATGCTCAATGAAGATAAAAATTATTATTGTCTCTGAGAATGTTTCTTCTAAGCTGAATCCAGAACTTGAGCTCCCCTCTCTGCCCCAGAACTAATTCCAAAGTTATAAAAGAAATAACAGAAATAAACTGGAGCCTCGAGTTTCTGAGAGTTAATTATTTCCACTAGGGGTCAGTTTGCATCTCTTAAAAGCCAACTGGAAAACAAAAGAGTTTCACATTACTGCTGACAATTGCTGGTACAGGGACCAGACATTCAAGTGCAGTGAATCACAGTAGCATAAAAGTTTGAGGTAAGCTGGAATCCAGGGGCCAGCATTTTCTCTAGTATTTTCAGGAAAGATACCATTTAGAAAGCACAGAAAGAAAGAAAATCCCCATATTCCACTGCAGGCTTTTGTTAACCTAGATGAGGCAACCCCATGAATGAAACCCCACAAATAGGAATTGTTTGGGGGTCTGAGAATATGTGTTGCAGGATGAGAACATTACATCTCTGATGCCCTGGAAGACAAACAGAATGTCCTCCTCTCAGTCTGCTGTGGCCACGTTACCTTATGACTGTTTTCCTCTTACTGGGTTCAAAGGCAATCTTAGTAAATATTACCTGGATATTCCCCAGAAATAACTTGTAATATAGAATCTCTTCCATTTTTCATTCAACTACTTCTGTTGGTCACTATTAAACATTTGAGAGGCGGGGAGAAATAGTCTTCCATATCCTATACCCATATTCATATACTTCATTCATACTTCATTCATTCTCAGATCCCAAACTCATCAGTTTTGACGATCGATGTTATATTTTTAATTTTTTTACTATCAATGTTATTTATTAACAGTAACGAATAATACAAAGACATAGAAAAATGTTTAAACAATATATTAGCTCTGAGGGAAATCACAAGTAGAGCTGCTTCCAGACTCTAAAAAAGCTGGAGAAAGGAGTTTCTGAGTAGAATTCCTCTCAGCCAAGGGCAGTAGCTGCCAATTCCTCCCTAACACTGGAACCACAGTCCAACAATTCAGTTCTGTTCAGAATGTAGTTTTAACTGAGTTCCGCTCAGAATGACATTTTATGCAAATATGTCAGTTCATCTCTCCTCAAAGTATCCAGTTAGTTGAATTCTCCTTAGGGTGGCAGCTAAAGTGCCCTTCAGGAATGTTCTTCAGAATGTCTTCTCTGTAGAATCTTCCTGCAGAGGCAGTTAGCTGCCACTCTCTCCCCAGCAGCAGTTAACTGACAATTGGCCCTAGGAAAAAAGTATTTTAATTTTCTCTTAGTGCCTCATACCACTTCCCTCTCCCATGGGCAGTTAACTCTTTTCATCCCTCACTGATCATAAGAGGCAGTCTCACAGACTTTTTGCGCCATGGCAGTTATTATTATTAGCTCTCGAAAACAACAGACTCCTTCAAAGCTGACAGTTAAATGTCAGTCTTAAGACTCTCTGTTTTCTTCAAAGTACTATAATAGTATCCAAAGTCTCTGTATGAAGGGGACTTTTTTTTTTTAATTTACTAGCTTAGTTTTAGTTAACAAGATTCAATTCCATAGTTCCTTGATTTTCAAATTTCCTTTACCTCCCTCCCCCCACCCCCCACAACAGCATATAGTCCAGTATAGGATCTGCAAATACTTTCATATTAGACATTAGTCCAATTACAAAGGCGTATTGTACTGAAGAGGGAAGGGTGATAAGGAGGGGGGTAGGTAAGTGGTTCTGCCAGGGACCCACCCAGGCATCCATCCTGGAAGGAATTCACCAGGCTCAAGAAAACTTTGAAGCCAAAATTGTAAAGTTTATTGTTACGCAGTAAAAGGACAGCAGGCTAGATTCTTATGGAACCTGCAAACTCACAGAGGCCACAGGCATAGTTTTAAGGTGTCAATTATGCTAACTATGTGCGTAAGGGTGGGGTCAGGGAGGAGTTAAGGAGTGGTCAGTGCTCAAAGAACCATACACTTTTAATATCAACTGCACAGGTGTATTCCCCATGATCCACTTGGAAATAGCTCAAGCAGGGGTCTAGCTGGAGGTGTGGTTTTAGGCCTGACACATCACTAAAGAGTGGCAGTCTGCCACCCACCAAGGTGATCAGAGACAGTGTGGGTATATAATTGACTGAGGAGTTACCCTATAGATAAGGTATTGAAGAATTTATGGTGGGGCTGGCCACTCTAACTAAGGGAGATAACATTTACATAGCTTATTGTTTCAAGCAGAGATAAACAGTTCATGAGTTGTTGCTGGGCAGAGTGCTGGAAGGGGGAAGGGGAAGAGTCAATGCTCTTAGGCTGGGGGCGAAGTGAGATTTTACAGACTGGTTTTACAAATTGATTTTATAGACATAGATCCCAAAGTACTCCATTTACAAACTAATGTTACAGATTGATACTACAGACATATATACATCACAAGGACCCCATCAGTACTAGGTGGGATGAAAAATGGTAAAGAGGAAATAAAACCAAACAATGAAAAATAAAAGATCAATTCATTTGCTTCCATCAGGATTCAAGCTCAGTTCTTTCTAGTTATATCTCTGGATGTCGCATTTCTCTCCTTCATGAGTCTTTCGGGATTGACTTATATCACTGCATTGCTGAAAAGAGTCCAGTCACTCATAGTTGGTCATCACATATATGTTGTGTCTGTGATAGTATACAAATTTCTCCAGATTCTACTCTTCTCTCTCAGCATCAGTTTGTATAAGCCTCTCCTGGTAAATATGAAAACCGTCTCCTCCTCATTTCTTATAGCACAACAATATTCCATTACATTCATATACCACAACTTGTTTAGCCATTCCCCAATTGATGGGCACCCCTTTAATTTCTAATTCTTTGCAATGACGAAAAGAGCTGGTATAAATATTTTTGTACATTTGGTTCTTCCTCACACTTTTATGATCTCTTTGGGATATAACCCTATAACCACTGTATTGCTGCGTCAAAGGGTATGAAATTATTTATAGCCCTTTGGGCATAATTCCAGATTGCTCTCCAGAATGGTTGGATAAGTTCACAACTCCACCAGCAGTGCATTAATGTTCCAATTTGCCCACATCCTCTCCAGCATTTGTATTTTTCTTGTTTTGTCATCTTAGCCAATCTGACTGGGGAGATGTGGTATCTCAGAGTTGTTTTGATTTGCATTTCTCTAATCAATAGTGATTTAGAGCATTTCTTCATATGCTTATAGATATCTTTAATTTCTTTCTCTGAAAACTGCCTGTTCATATCCTTTGACCATTTATCAATTGGGGAATGACTTGTATTCTTATAGATTTGACTCAATTCTCTGTATATTTTAGAAATGAGTCATTTATCAGAGACATAGGTTGTAAAAATTCTTTCCCAATTTCCTACCTCCCTCTTGATCTTGGATACATTGGCTTTGTTGCTACAGAATCTTTTCAATTTAATGTAATCAAAATGATCCATTTTGCATGTTATAATGGTCTCTAATACTTGTTTGGTCCTAAAGTCTTTCCCTCTCCACAAATCTGACAGGAAAACTATTCCTTGCTTTCCCAGATTGCTTACAGTATCATCCTTTATACCTAGATCATGCACCCATTTAGACTTGATTTTGGTATATGGTGTTAGATAGTGGTCTATGTCCAGTTTCTGCCATACTGTATTCCAGTTTTCCCAGCAGTTTTTGTCAAATAGTGCATTCTTATCCCAAAAACTGGTTTCTTTGGGTTTATCAAACAATAGATTACTATATTCTTTAACTGCTAGGTCTCCTGTGCCCAATATATTCAATTGATTTACTACTCTATTGCTCTTCCAGTACCAAGCAGTTTTGATGACTGCTGCTGTATAATACAGATTAAGATCTGGCATAGCTAGTCCACCTTCCCTAGAATTTCTTTTCATTAATTCCCTTGATATTCTAGACCATTTGTTTTTCCAAATAAATTTTGTTACTATTATGTTTAACTCTAAAAAGTAGTTTTTTGGTAAATTGATTGGTATGGCACTAAATACATAATTTGGTTTGGGTAAAATTGTCATTTTTATTATATTAGCTCGACCCAGCCATGAGAAACTGATATCTTTCCAATTAGTTAGATCTGGTTTTATTTGTGTGAGAAGTGTTTTGTAGTTGTGATCATATAGATTATGGGTTTGTTTTGGCAGGTAGATTCCCAAATATTTTATAATGTCTACAGTGACTTTAAATGGGATTTCTCTTTCTATCTCTTGCTGTTGAATTTCATTAGAGATAAACAGGAATGCCAAGGATTTATGTGGGTTTATTTTATATACTGGAACTTTGCCAAATTTATTTATTGTCTCAAGTAGTTTTTTACTTGATTCTCTAGGATTCTCAAAGTATATCATCATATCATCTGCAAAGAATGATAGCTTTGTGTCTTCTTTGCCTAATATGATTCCTTTGATGTTTTTTCTTTTCTAATTGCTACTGCTAGTGTTTCTAGTACCAGATTGAATAAGAGGGGTGATAGTGGATATCCTTGTTTCACTCTTGATCTTATTGGAAATGCCTCTAGTTTATCCCCATTGCATAAAATAGTTGCTGATGGTTTGAAATAGATGCTATCTACTATTTTGAGGAAGGCTCCATTTATTCCTATACTTTCTAGTGTTTTTAATAGGAATGGATGTTGTACTTTGTCAAAAGCCTTTTCTGCATCTATTGAGATGATCTGCTAGTTTTATTGTTGATGTGCTCAATTATACTGATGGTTTTCCTAATATTAAACCATCCTTGAATTCCTGAAATAAATCCTACCTGATCAAAGTGTATTATTTTGTGATAAGTTGTTGGAGTTTTTTGGCTAATATTTTATTTAAAATGTTTGCATCTAAATTCATGAGGGAAATTGGTCTATAATTTTCTTTCTCTGTTTTATCTCTTCCTGATTTAGGAATCAGTACCATATTTGTGTCATAGAAAGAATTTGTTAGGACTCCTTCTTCACTAATTTTCCCAAATAGTTTGTAGAGTATTGGAATCAATTATTCTTTAAATGTTTGACAGAATTCACTAGTAAATCCATGTGACCCTGGAGATTTTTTCCTAGGGAGTTCATTGATGGCTTGTTTGATTTCTTTTTCTGAGATGGGGTTATTTAGGTAATTCACTTCCTCTTCAGTAAATCTGGGCAACTTGTAATTTTCTAATTATTCATCCATTTCACAAAGGTTGTCATATTTAGGTGCATTCAATTGGGAAAAATAATTCCTCATTTTTTTTTTATTTCCTCTTCATTGGAGGTAGATTCACCCTTTGTATTTTTGATACTTATAATTTGGTTTTCCTGCCTCTTTTTTTTATCATATTGACTAAGGGTCTAACAATTTTGTTGATTTTTTCATAAAACCAACTCTTAGTTTTATTTTTTAATTCAATAGTTTTCTTTTTTTTGTATGTAAATTTTTATTCATTTTAAACTTTCAATAGTTTTCTTAATTGCAATTTTATTAATCTCTCCTTTGGTTTTCAATATTTCTAACTTAGTACTAAATTGGGGATTTTCAATTTGTTCTTTTCCTAGCTTTTTCAATTGCATGTCTAATTCATTGACCTCTCTTCTCTCTGCTTTGTTCAAGTATGCACTCAGGGATATAAATCTTCCCCTAAGAGCTGCCTTTAATGCATCCCACAAATTTTGGTATGTTGTCTCCTTACTATCATTCTCTTGAATGAAATTATTGATTGTTTCTATAATTTCTTGTTTGAGCCACTCATTCTTTAGGATTAAATTGTTTAATTTCCAATTCGTTTTTAGTCTGTCTTTCAATGGCCCTTACTCACTGTGCCACCTAGCCGTCCCTTTAGGGCATTTGGGGTGAAGTAACTTGCCCAGGGTTACACAGCTAGGATTTTGTTTGTGTGGATTAAGTGTAGGAGGCCGGCTCCGAACCCAGGTCCTTCTGACTCCAGGGCCAGCGCTCTATTCACTGTGCCACCTAGCCGCCCCAGGATTATGGTTTTTAATCCATTCTGCTATCTGCCTCTGTTTTATGGGAGAGTTCATCCCATTCACATTCACAGTAATGATGACTAGCTCTCTCTTCTCCTCCATCCTATTCCTTCCCCTGTTTATGTTTTTGTTTCTTCCTTCTCCCTTCCCATCCTTGAAGTTTTCCCTTTTGACTGCCCCCTCCCTCAGTGTTCCCACCTGGTGACCCACCTTCTTAACCTACTCTCTCTCTTTACTACTATTTCCCTCCCCTCTAATCCTCCCCTTTAGTCTCCTCCTTTTTAAACCCCTACCTATAGGACAACACAAATTTTTATACTTATCAGAGTAAGTTACTCCCAGTGTGATTCCAAACCAATGAGAGTAAATTTCAAACAGTGCTCCTCTCCCTCCCTCCTTTTCCTCTATTTAATGAATGTATGTGTCTGTTCACATTAGAATCTTAAACTTCACTAAGTTGATTCCTCTTTGAGCCAGAACCAGTGAGAATAATGTTTAAATGATGTTCATCTTCCTCTTTCTTTCCCCTCTACTATAGTGTGTTTTAATGCCTCTTCATATGGCATATTTTACCTTTTCCTCACTCACCCTTTCCTTTTATCCCATTACAGTCGCTTTGATCCCCTTAATAAATTTGTTTTAAGTCTTCATGTTAGTGCATTCATATGCACACCCTCTATCTATGTATAACCCTTTTGAAGGTCTTGATAATCATAAAAATTTCAATATTAACAGTTATCAGCTCCCCGTATAGGGATGTGAACATTTTGCTCTTGTTGAATACCAAGTAATGAGCATGTGTGTATGAGTGTGGGTGTGTGCATGTATGTATGTGTTCGTCTGTGTTTTCCTTGTTTACCTTTTTATGTCTTTCTTGGGTCTTGTAATTGGAGATCACTAAATGACCATCTCCTTGCCTGAAAGATTATTCTCAGTTTTGCCAGGTAGTTAATCCTTGGTTGTAGTCCTAGCTGTCTTGCCCTATGAAATATCAAATTTCAGTGCCTTCACTCTTTTAATGTAGAAGCTGCCTGGGGCAGAGCCAAGATGGCAGAGTAGAAACATCACTTCCAAGGTGCTCTGCTCCACACCACCTCCAAACAATGTGAAAGGGGAATCTGGACAACTTCTGGAGCCCCAGCACCCACAGAACGACATAGAGAAGCTAACCTCCTGCTGAGGACAGCCCTGCAGCACTGCAGGGAGTGTCCAGTGGAGTGCTCTGAGAGCGGGCACCACAGCACACTAGGAACCAACAGCTCAGCACTCTGGGAGCAGAGCACAGGCCCGTGTGAGCCTCAGTTTTAGTGGAGGGAACCCAGAACACCAGCAGCTGTGACGATTCCAGAATTATCAGCACAGATATGCCTAGGACAAAGTGAGAGGTTAGTGCCCCATGGACTTTGGGACAAGTATTTGGGGAACGAGTGGGCTTCCTCCCCTGGGGGCGAAAAGCTGCTGAAGAAATTCGGCACAGAAACCATTTTGCAGCGTCAGTGGCAGCTCTAGCTCCTGGTCTGTGAACTGTAAGGAGATCCAGCCATCAGTCTGTGGGTTAATCTCTCTTGCTTTAAACTGCCTGGATCTGGATTATGGTCTGGGGGGGGGGGGCAGTTTGGGGTGGTTATCCAATTTGCCAGAGCAGGTGGAGGCTTTACAGAGGCCACCCAACAGGTGGAAGTTGTGAAGACCCCACGTTTGGGATGGAAGCTCTCCTTTCTGGTGGCAGAGTCTTACTGTGGCAGCAAGCCCAAAAATCAAGTAATTATGTGGCAACATGCCTAGGCAAAAGAAACCATATTAACAGAAAAATTCAACATTGGCCTCCTATTTTAGGGGCAAAGAGGATCAAAGCATGGAAGAGGACTGTGAGGTCAGAACTCCTGCACCAAAAGCCCCAAATGAAAATAAAAGCTGGCTACCAGCCATAGAGGACCTTAAGAAGCAGATAAGAGAAATGGGGGGAAATTGGGAAGAGAAATGAGAAAGATGCAAGAAAAGTATGAAATGACAGTAAACAGTCTGATTGAGGAAAATAACACCTTAAGAAATAGACTAACTTAAATGGCAAAAGAGGCTCAGAAAGGCAATGAGGAGAAGAATGCCTTATAAAGCTGAATTTGCCAGATGGAAAAGGAATCTCAAAAGCTCAATGAGGAGATTCATTCCCTCAGAGTTAGACTGGAGCAAATGGAAGCTAGTGACTTTATGAGGAATCAAGATGCTGTTAAACAGATCCAAACAAATGAAAGAATAGAAGGCAATGTGAATTATCTCATGGGAAAAACCACTGACCTGGAAAATAAGATCCAGGAGAGATAATTTAAAAATTATTGGACTGCCTGAAAGCCATAGGGGGTATGGGAGAAGATATGGAAGAGAGCAGATTGGATGAGGGGATATCTAGTGGGACTGCTGTTCTGGGGTGGTGGGTAGGGAAAAGTGGGGGGAAAATTGTAACTCAACATTTGGTGGAAATGAATTATGTAAATCAGAAGTTAATAAAGCATTTGTTTAATAATGTAGAAGCTGCTAGGTCCTATGCGATCCTAACTGTAGTTCTGCAATGCTTGAATTGTTTCTTTTTGGCTGCTTGCAGAATTTTTTCCTTAATCTTGTAATTCTTGTAATTACAATATCTTGTAATACTATGTTTCTTGGAGTTTTCAATTTGGTATCTCTTTCAGGAGAAGTCTGGTGAATTCTTTCGATAACTATTTTATCTTCTGATTCCAGGACTTCAGGACAGTTTTCTTTGATAATCTCTTGGAGGATGTTGTCCAGGATGCTTTTTTCATCATGGCTTTCTGGTAGATCAATAATTCTTAAATTATCTCTCCTGGATCTGTTCTCTATGTCAGTTGTTTTTCCAGTATGATATTTTACATTTTCTTTCAATTTTTCAATCATCATGTTTTGTTTGATTGACTCTTGGTGCATCATAGAATGCTGAATTTCAATTTGATTGATTCTAATTTTTAGTGAATTATAGTCTTTGGTTTGTTTTTGAAGGTCCTTTTTTAGGGAGGTATTTTCTCCAATTACTTCACTAATTTTACTTTTTAAGGATTTGTTTTCTTCAGTGAAACTTCTTTCCAAGTTGGTCACTGCCTCCCTGATTTGGTCTTTAAAATCTTTCTTAAGCTCCTCCAAGAATATTATTTGGGCTTGAGACTAGTTCATATTTCCTTCTGTGGTCTCAGGTGTTGGTAAAGAGTCCAAGTTGTCCTGTGTATTTGGTAGTTCTTAATAAGCTTGGATTTATTTTCTTGCCTTCCCCTTCTCCTTCTCAGCTTCCTTCCTTCCCATTGTGATTTCCTATTTCTTAATTTCTCAGGCTGTGAGCTAAGGGCCTGGTTGTTGACTCTGAATGCTGTAACCTCTGGGTGTCTAGGTTGTGGCTAAGGCAGAGTATCAGAGAGGTTTGTAGATAGGCACAGAGTAGTTGTGGAGGTGGGGCAATCTGACCCCTTCAGATTTCTGCCTCTATACCCCTGGGCTATAGGCAGGCTTTTGTTGGTCAGGTGAGGTGGGGCTTGTTTGGATCCCTCCCTCTCTTCTCTTCAGACTCCTGGCTGTCTCAGTTACATCCCTTCTTGGAGACTCCCAAGCCTGAGGCTATTTCCAGTTATTTAAGATTTCAGTCTGGGTGGGAAACTTATCTTTGGGTTTTCTACTTCATGAAGGAGGGATCAGATCAACTAGAATTTACTTTGCCATTTTAGCCCCTGCATATACAGGCAGGCAATTTCTAAACTTCCAGGCTGGGGGTTGATAGTCCCAGTAGAAGCTGCTGTCTCTGCTGGGACCCTGAGCCCTCTCTTACCTGAACCCAATGATTCCTCCTTTCCCCTTGTGAGATGAAGACAAGATGACTGCGATTCGTCCTTGGTAAGTCTGCAGGCTGGGATATCTTCTCTGGTGTAGTCTGCTTGTCTGCTTTCAAGTCTGAGCTGTACAGACCCCATGTGCTCCATGCTCCCCCTGTCGGGACCCACTGGGCACTTTCCTGGGCTGGATTCTGCCATGCTCTGTCTCCAAGTGGATTCCGTCACTCCAGAATCTGTTCAGATTCTCTTTTTAAGGTTTAATGATGGTATTCAGGGAGGAGCTTAGAGAAGTTACTGCTTCCTTTCCACCATGTTGGCTCCACCCTATGAAGGGGACTTTTAAAGCTAGGAATTACACCATTCCACAAACCATCATTGTAATCCCTAGATCAACATGAAATCCCTCTCCCCAGGAATAATAAAAATGGAGTGCACCTCAGACAGAACCTTAAAAGACGGCTGTTTGAAGGGGACTTCTTTCTTTCCACAAGTAGAATGGCAGTCTTCTGTTTGAAAGAGTGAACCACAGAGCCTGGACCTGGTGAGAGTTTAGAGCTGTGCCTACATGGTGCAGTGTCCTCAGTATAGGGGTGGAGAAGCTGTGGCCTGCAGGCCCATGTTCCCCACTCCTGAAGCCTCTCAATGAATATTTATGAAACATCAAGCACCTGTTATATTCCAGTTACTCTGCTAAATGCTGAGGATAAGAAGAAAGGCAAACAAATAGTCATTGTCCTCAAGAAGTTCACAATCTGATGGGGGAAAGACAACATATAGAAGCTAAAAAATCAAGAGGGGAGGGGGAAGGACTGCACCAAAGTCATGATGGGAATAAACATTTATGTAACACTTACTATGCCCAGGAACTATATGTGTATGTATGAGAGAAAATACACACACACACACACACACACACACACACACACACACACACACACACACACACACATATATATATATATATATACATATATATATATATATAATTATTATTATATTTGATCTTCACAATATCCCAAATAGGCATTTTACATTTTTATATTATATACTTGAGGAAACTAATGTTAGATGATTTTCCCACATACACATAGCTGGTGGGGGTCAGAGGCCAGATCTGAACTTGTCTTCCTGAATCTAGACCCAGTGCTCTATTCAATGAGACACTAGATGCCTCTCATCCAGATGGAGAAGCCATCTCATAATTCTGGACTAGAGGCACCTTGTGGCTCATTGGATTTGGAAGGAGCTCTCCACTATTTGCTTTCTTCCTTCCCCAACCAGGAGGAGGAATCGGCCCCAGAGGGAGTCAGTCATTAAACAAAACAAATGTTTATTGACTAACTGGGCATGAACCATGCAGTTAGCTGCTAGACTTAAATTGAGAAGCATCCTGGAGGTCTGAGATTCAGTGCTGACTCTAAAAAAAGGGGATCTACCAAAAACTAGCCTTAAGGCAGATTGAGATATAGGGCAGTGGAAAGGCCACGGGGAAGAGAGCATCTTGTAAACCTTGAAGTCAAACATAGCTATACCACCATCCTCATCATTGGTATCAGCAGCAGCACCAGCAGCAGCTGCATGGACCATATGATAAAGAGCATTGGATTTGAATTAAGGACCTTTTATTTGTCTTAGTTTTGTAACCTTGAATGATCCTGTAATTATTGTGCACCTCAATTTTATCAGCTATAAAATTAGATTATTGATACACATAATAATTCCTTCGTAAAACTATTGAGAGAATTTTAGGCCAGTGCTTCAAGTTTGATCTTGCTAAGGTAGGTATTCCCACTAGGTATGCAGATTATAGCCCATCCTGACCTTCTCAGGATAAGTGAGTCATGTTCATGACTTCCCCTTATCTCTCAAAGTATCCTACACAGAAGAGCTATACAATTAGGAATGTTCTGGGAAATATTTACCCCCCCCAAATATGGACAACACACTTGTAAATTTAATTTGCATTATTAACATTTTCTTCATCATTTTTAAAGAGAAGACCATTAACAAAAGAACAAATCAAACCCTAATTCAGGTCATTTGTCTATTTTCTGTATGTAAATGCTCACACTAAAAATTCAGCAATCAGCTCTTGAGTGAGGAGGTTTGAGCTAGCTCTACCATACCCCTATATACACAGCATTAGACACTTGCCTCTGGTCTTTTCATATCTGTGGGTTTAATCTCATCAGTTAATACTTTTATTTTTCTGCTTATTATGCAGATCTCCATTGCCCAACACATACTTTCTGGAAATATCTTTTATACCAGTTACTGTAGGCAACTTCATTGATATTAATATGCTACCTGTGTTTCCCATTACCCTTTCAGTCTCCTTAATTGGAATTCCTTGGAGACTGCATTATTCCATGATTCATAGTCTTATAGCACTACCTAGCAATTATTCATGATTTTAAAAATGGCCTTCTGTGTCAGTGTCAGTTTGAGATTAAATGAACGGATGAGTGAATAAATGAATCAGTTTACTAAATGCCAAGGACTCTTCTAAGAGCTGGAGATGCAAATAAAAAAGTGAGAGAGGCTCACACTATCAGCTGGGTAAAAAAGACTTAGTAGAGAGTTCAGCTACAGGGTGGATGGAAAAGCATGGACATCCTAAGGATGCAGTGGAGAGGTAGATGGAAAGGTCAAAGGAGGCATAGGTTGCATCAGCAGGTCAGGCAGCAGTCAAGGCAGGGCTTCTGGAAGGATAACTAGAAGACACACAGACTGTGTGGTAAGGAAGGCGTGTTGGTCCTTCATCCCACCAGCAGGGTAACAAGTGATGGATGCACAGGTCATCTAAGAGGTATAAGTAGCTGTATCACTTTTTCTGTCTGACCACCCTCTGGGGGCTGGGTGGTCTGGGAGTTTGAAGAGAAGCAAAGAGGAGGCACCAGGAAAGGACCACCCCATTGGCAGCAAGTCCTGCCCAGTGGTTCCATGGCCAGCTGGGCATTGAGGGAAAGGCAAAGAAAAGGCAAGAGGAAAAGGCTCACCAGGTGGTGATTCTTCTTGCTTGGGCACCCCAAATAAGTTATTGTGAATACTGCTACACAGTTGTTAGACCAAAGTTATGACAAATAATTCAAACTGTAGAACTTTGCAAAGTATCTCACAGCATCCTCTGTGTTATCAGTCTCCTTTTAAACCTAGGTGGATACATCTTTGTTTTCATATGACACTGAGGCCGTAACCTTGGTATCTCTTAGAACATACTGTTACAATATCCCTGAGTGGTGGGCAGTCACTGAAGACCAAGGAATTGCTCCAGATGCTGAGCAAAGATGAGTTCTTGGTTTGGTCATGACAAAGAGCTATTAACCAAGACCAGTGTGGGAAGCAGAAAATTCTAAAATCATAGACTGACAGACTTGGAATGGACCCCATGGTTCTAATACAACCCTATGACTCAGAGTCAAAATGGAGTTTTCTTTTCCCCATTAAAGTACAAGGAACACTGTGTTCATAACACTGAACCAGACACAGTGGGGAGATGCGAAATTTAGATAACTTGCAATGCGCTGCTCTCAATGCCAGTGCAAGAGAAAATGTTAAGAGCTATCCTTTCACATAAAAAAATATGAAAGTGCTCCTAACTGTGGGGCATGAGGGGCATGAGGTGCTCTCCTCCATCTGGCACTTGGGCTCTAACAAGGTCTAAACCTACCCTCCTCCAACCTTCTGTCACTCATTCCACTCTAACCAGGATGGCATCTTCAATCCTGTCAACATGAGAAACTTAACTCAACACTTTCACTCATTCTGCTCTCCTCAGATAGAATGCCCTTTTTTCTCCCTGCCTCTTACTTCTCTGGGATCTACCCATTCTTCAGTTAAAGTGATTAGGATCATAGATCCAGAGCGGGAAAATGACCAGAGAAGCCATTAAGTCCAACTGCTTCATTTTATAGATAAGAAAAAGGAGACAAGGGCAGCTAGGTGGTGCAGTGTATAGAGCACCAGTCCTGGAGTTAGGAAGACCTGAATTCAAATCCAGCCTCAGACACTTAACACTTACTAGCCATGTGACCTTGGGCAAGTCACTTAACCCCAATTGCCCCTCCAAAAAGAAAAAAAAAAGAAACAGAAAAAGGAGACATAGAAAGCATAAGTGACTTTTCCAGGTTTGCACTTTGAGTAAGTGTGTAAGGTGGGATTAGAAAGCAGATCTCCCTGACACTAAGATCAGTAAGCAATTCATGGCATCATGCTGCCTCTCAGGTCCTGCCTTTTCCAGAAATTCTCCTGATCACTCTGAGTTACACTGATCACAAGACTTTAGGAGAGGGCTGGGAGGTACCCGAGGGGTGATCAGTCAAACGCTCCCCTCCTCCAATCACTCATCAGATAAGGAAGACAAGCCCCAGAGACATTAAATGACATGACCAGAGAGCTACAAGTAGAAAATGGCAAAACCTGGATTTGAATCTGAGTCCTCAGAGAAAGAGAGAGACAGAGATAGAGACAGAGATGGTCACACATACTTTAATTCACCTTATTCAAAGCTGTATTCATATAAAATATGGTCATTGACTCCAACCTACTGGAACTATGCCTTACAAATTTGGATAATGCCACACAGCATTTCAAGGGACATATACATATATACACACATATGTATATATATACATATACATACATCAACCCATTTTATAGATGAGGAACATGGGGCTAAGAGAGAACACAAAATGCTTAAAGTTATACTATTTGTTAGCATTCAAGGCAGAATTTAAACTCAGGTTCCATCCAGCTCTAAATCCAATTAACCAATAAAATATGTAACTACATAGCATACCTGAGACTTTTTCAAAAGAGGAAATTTTCCTTGAGCTCAGAGATTGAGATGTAGCACATTATCTCTAGCTTAGAATCCTCAGGGCTGAACTAAGCAAATACTAGCACAAGGCTATGGGGAGCAGCAGCTGGTTGGGTATCTATAGCCAGGCTGCCTGACTCAATAATCAGAGATTCACTTTAATTTATTCCAAATAAACAAAGCCACAACAGAAATAATTAGCCCATGGGCTCTCTGCATCTCCATCACTCTCTGCATGCTTGCCCATCATCAAAAAACATCAATAGAAAACTCTGAAACTATTGTCCAGTGACACAAAGATTTCCTCATTAGCACAGATGTATTTGGAGGTGGTCATGTGACCCTGGGTGAATGACTTCATTTCTCTCAGCCTCAGTTTTCATATCTGAGAAATGAATATAATAACACCTTCCTCACAAGGATGCTGGGAACTATCAGTCGGGATGATTATTTAATATAATACTAATAATATATTAATATAATATCATAATTTAATATAAATGATAATTTAAATAATTAGTGAATTTTCTGACCTCTTTCTGTGGAGTTATCTATAGATGGAAAAATCTGATTTTCTCCAAGAAAAACTAAGTGTCAGATTAAATTAATGTCATCTTGGACATTCTTCACCGAAAGCTATACTAAGTACATCAGACTGGCGATGGAGAATGTCCAGTGAAGCCTGAATTACTCAGCACTTGAGAAGTCTGTCATATGCAATTCTGACCAATTCAGGAAACTGCCATTCTAAGGCTCTGAAGTCAAAAAAGGCTTTAAGAAAACAGTAAATTTAGGCCATTGTTACCCTTTTAGGAATCCAAGGTAAAAAGACTAGAATTTGATCCCTCAAATTATACATATTCAAAGCCGAATAATTGGTGAGAGCAGAAAGATTACATCCAGTCTTTTGTCCACCATTTCTCAATAAAAAGGGAAGATCAGTAAAGTATGTCTAAATATCACCAGCAGAGAAGCCTGATCCCTGCTGTACAGTATCAATTACATTATAAATTTGACACACATGCAAATTGCTCAAGTAATAGAAGGAATTGTGAAAAAATGGACCTGTTTTTCAGAACAGCAGCATATACAAGAATTATGCATAGATCGTATTATGAACATCATGATTTTACAGAAGGAGCCGCAAAGAGGACAGGCATTTTGACTTGAATCACAAAACATACCCCGTTTATGGTGGGAATAACTGCGTTGGGAAGAGAAGTGCATGGTGGCACAGCAGGAGACCTGTGTTTGGAAAAGGAAGAATTCGTTTCAAATCCCAGTTCTAGATCTCATTACCTATGTAAATTTGGCCAAGACATGTCCTGGCTCTGGCCCCCAATTTCCCATCTTTTAAGTAAGGGCAGCACATCCTAGTGGATATAAAACTGGCCTTAGAATCAGAAAGACTAGATCCAAGTCTTCCTTCTGCTTTATACCAGCTGCATGACCCTGGCCAAGTCACTTCCTCATTCAGTGTGCTAGGTAACTCTCTAGGGCTTTATCTTGGACATAAGGGATTGGTCTGTAATGATAGAGGAATTCACTCACTCAGGTGATCACAACCAATGACTAAGGTTAATAATATTGGCTAATCATAATGATTATCATTAATAATAATTAATAATAAGGTTATGTTAATCATGGCTAATATGGCTAACAATGATGGTTAATATGCTTAATAATATAGTTATTAACCACATGGCTAAGAATAATGATGATAATAATAGTGCTGGATTAGACGACTTTAGAAGGCCTCTCATGGCATGACATTTTCTTTTACCCAGATTTCTGTTCATTTTTACTGTCATCATCACATTTTTTCTGCCCCTTATGGACCCATGATATACTATTTTATATTAGAGTTATCTCTGTGATTTGTCCTTGTGTATAATAAGCTCCCTAAGGAAAGAAAGTGCATTTTGTCTAAATTCTGTGTCCACCTTTCATCCAACATGTGACTGTGCCCACTTTTTTTTAAAGCAATTGGGGTTATGTAACTTGCTCAAGGATACATGGCCAGTCATTACTTATGTGTGGGTGCTCATTTTCTGAGGCCAGAACTGATCCCGGGTCCTCCCGATTCCGGGGCCAGTGCTCTTACTCACTGCATAACCTAGCCGCCTCTGTGCCCACTTTTTAATAACATTTTTCCCTTTAATTATATGCTAAAACAAATTTTAGTTGAGTTTTTTTTTTTTAGTTTTGAACTCTAAATTCTATTCCTCTCTCCCTTCCACCTTCCTTGAGATGGTAAGCAATCTGATATAGGTTGTACATGCTCAATCATATAAAACATGTCCACATCAGTCATTCTGACTGTACCACCTTTGAATGAGTTAACTATCAATCTATATAGATGGCTCCCAGACCTATGCATTCAGTCTTGGTATTTCTCTTTAGCTCCAGTCACACATTGTGAACTGTGTTCACATTTCAAAATAAATTCTTCATACACATCTCAAACTCAGTGCGTCCCAAACTAAAGTTCTTACCTTTCACCTTGCCAGATCTGCTTCTCTTCCTCATTTTCCCATTTCTATATGAGGATATGTGACACATTCTAGTCCCCCAAGTTCTTAGGCTCAGTGCCACCCTCTTCTCCCTCTTCCTCTTCCCATGGCAGATCAAGTGCCAAGGTTTAGTACCTCTGTACTCACCAAATTCTTGGTATTTCTCACCTTCTCTCAACTCATCCTGTCATCACCCTTTCTATGTTCTCTTCACTTCTCCTAATTTATCTCCTTGCCTGCAATGTCCCCTCTTTCCAACTGATCCTCCACACAACTGCCAAATATATACTCCTAAAGCATTTGTCTGCCTCTTCCGTTCCTCTGCTCAATAAACTCTTCTGACTTTCTGTTTCCCAATGATGAAATACAAACTCCTATGGTTTTTATTGAAGCCATTTACAGTTAGACTCCAGCTTCCTTTCTCAGACATATTGCCTCCTTTCACACATTTATGTTCCAGCAAGAACAGGTCTACTGTCCTTTATGTATGACATTACACACACTCCCACCTCTGACCCATATTCATGCCTTTGTACTGTCACCTGTAGGTGGAATGCATGCCCCGCCCCCCCCCCCCCCACTCCTCACCTCCTCCTCTGCAGCCTTTTGAATTTTCTAGTTAAAGGAAACATCTCAGTTGGGACATACCCCCACTCCCAATCCCAAACCAGTGCCTTATCTTATCCTTTGAACTTATCTTGAATTTATTTGGTATGTATTTTGTACATACACACAGACATGTCATTCTCCCTTTTAGAGATTAAAGTCTATAGACTAAGGTCCTTGAGATCGGGGACAATTTTTTTTTTAATCTTTATGTCACTGGAACCTAATTTAGTAATTGCCACATAAGAAGCACTCAATAAATGTGTTGATTGATGGATTAATTCAAAACTTCAATCTGTGTTTTATCTCTCTGGTCTAGATATCCGATGTATTCATATAGGTCAGAACTCATTTGTAGCATCTCATAATCTAGTCTTACTCTGGTCTTTCCAGAAATGAACACTCACAGCTATCTAAGAAACATGCTAGCTAAGTATGAAGGAGCTCATAACTAGCAGTTTAGGCCCTAGGTGATGAATTATTTGGTCATGGCTCCCCATGAAAGGGTAGCTAGGTATTAAGAGTGGATAATGGGATGACCCTGAAGTCAGGAAGATTCAACTTTATGAGTTCAAATCAGATCTCAGACACTTACTAGCTATGTGACCCTAGGCAAGTCAGTAACCCTGTTTGCTTTTGTTTTCTCATCTGTAAAATGACCTCGAGAAGTGAAGGACAAACCACTCCAGTATCTCTGCCAAGAAAACCCCAAATGAGGTCACAAGTCAGACACAACTGAAACAACTAACCAACAACAACCCATCAAAGGGCTTTGGAAATAGTAGCTGGTTCATAAATAGAAGTAAATAAAACACTCAATGTAAAATGTACTTAAATTATACTTTGTAAACTCGAAAGTTGGCATTTAAACCATGATTATCTGTCCTAACTAGAACGCAGCTCTGATAGGTTAGCCTTAGCCATATCTTAAGGGGCCTCAAGCCTCCATATCACTTCTTATCCCTACTCCATATGACTAGCTGTAATGGGAATGGGAATTTGAAGATCTTCCATTCTGCCTAGGGGGGAGTTTGAAGACCTCCCTTGCTTTGAAAGTAAACTCTGCCCCCTAATAGGCTGAATGTAGTCACTAGGAGCTTGTGATGTAGGGAATTTGCTGAAGGGAATCAGAGCCCACAGGAAGCTGGTCAGAGCTAGCCAGACAGTGGGGGACAAAGGAGCTCAGGCAAGGAGATAAAGAGTTTTGTGAGTAAATATTGATTTTGTATTGGTTTGTGGGAAAGATAAAGAATGGCATGGCTCTCAGCATTATTAGAGTTTCTGAATATTTTTTGGTACTACATTGGAATTGGCTTTCTGGTTTTGGTATTCAGTTTTCTGGTGTCTAAATAAATCCTTCAGTTCTATCCTCTACCTGGAGAGTTTGGCATATTTTGCAATAAAACATTATGTGATGCTTATAATCATGGTCTTTATCATGATTGTGGATGCTGTAAATATTGCATTGGTGCTACAGACCCTAAAAACCTTCTAGCTCTTTTTTAAAGAGTTGTTTTCCTCTATTAGAACATAAGGTCCTAGAGAGGCATAAACTGCCTTGATTCCTTGTATTTGTATCCATAATGCTTAGCATTGCACATGGCATATAATTAATGTGAAATTTGTGTTCCAGAGATCCTCTAATCAAACATGTCAAATCACTTGTTCATGTCGTGGAATATTTTTCCAATACTGTCAAAAGGTTATTTGGGAAATGGCTGAAGGAGTTATACCATATGATTGTGATGAAATACTGCTATGCTATAAAAAATGATGACTTCAATAATCTTAGGAAAACATGGATAGACTTGAATGAAATTGGGAAGAGCGAAATGGAGTGAACAAAGAGAAGCCTGTACACAGTAACAGCAATATTGTTGTTTTTTCCCAAATGCTTTATTAACTGCTGATTTACATCATTCATTTCTGCCAGATTTTGAGTTACAATTTTTCCCCATTTTTCCCTACCCTCCACCCCAGAATAGGAGTCCCACTAGATATCCCCTCACCCAATCTGCTCTCTCCCATATCGTCTCCAATACCCCCTTCCACTTTTCCATTAGGGAAAGGTGAATCTCTGTGCCCCAATGCCTGCACATCTTATCTATGCAATATAGTATTAATAATAGTATTTATAAATATGTGGAATATTTAATTTTAAAACTTTGAATTCCAGATCTATTCCTTCATCCCTTGTCACCCACTCCTGCTGGGAAGATAAGCAATTCAGTATATGTTATACATGTATAGCTATGCAAAACATTACCATAGTAGATATATTGTAAAAGACTGGCTATATTTCCTTCCCACCCCCTACCTGGTCCATTCCTGACTTTGATCCTGCCCTCTTCAAAGGTGGGTGCCTACAACCTCCCCTCCTCCTAGCATGCCCTCCCCTCCATCATCCTCCCTCTTATCCCCCTCCCCCATACTCTCCTGCAGGGTGAGATATCCCATTTAGTATGTATGTCATTCTCTCCCTGAGCCAAATTCAATGAGAATATGGTTTTGCCTTTTTGCCTCCTATTCTTCCCCTCCCCTGCAACCACTTCCACTTGCCTCTTCTACATGAGATAGTTTACCCCACTCTTAACTCCCCATCTCCTCTTGCCACATTCCTCTCTCACCTCTCAACTTCACCCCCTAAGTATCATCCCTTCCCACCAAATTCGACCTGTGCCCTCTATCCATGTTTACCTGTAAACATATATATACACATTCACATATGTATTCATATGCCCATATACCCTTCTTCAATTATTTGCATACGGAGCAAGGTTTCATCAGTTACAGTTATTGTTTTTCCATGTAGGAATGTAAAGAGTTCAACTTTGATAGGTTCCTTTTGATTTCTTTTCCTTGATTACATTCTCGAGCATCTCTTACTTCTTGTGTCTGAATGTCAAATTTTCTATTCAACTCTGGCATTTTCATGAAGAATGCTTGAAAGTCGTCTGTTCCACTGAATGACCATATTTTCCCTTGAGACAAGATACTCAGTTTTGTTGGGTAAGTGATTCATGGTTTTAATCTCAGGTCCTTTGCCCTGTGGAATATAATATTCCATGCCCTTAGATCCCTCAATGTAGAAGCTGATAGGTCCTGTGCTACTCTGATTGTGTTTCCACAATATTGAAATTCTTCCTTCCTGGCTGCTTGTAGTATTTTCTCCTTGATCTGGGAATTCTGGAACCTGGCTATAATATTCCTAGGAGTTTTCTTTTTGGTATCTTTTTCAGGAAGTGATCTGTGGATTCTTTCATCCTCTATTTCCCCCTCTGGTTCTAAAACACAAGGGCAATTTTCCTTGAGAATTTCTTGAAGGATGATTTCTAGGTTCTTTCTTTGATCATGCCTTTCAGGTAGTCCAATAATTTTTAAATTATCTCTCCTGGATCTATTTTCCCGGTCAGTGGTTTTTCCTATGAGATATTTCACATTGTCTTCTATTCTTTCATTTTTTTGGGTCTGCTTAACAGCATCTTGATTTCTCGTAAAGTAACTAGTTTCCATTTGCTCCAGTCTAATTCTGAAGTAAGGAATCTCTTCACTGAGCTTTTGAGATGCTTTTTCCATCTGGCAAATTCGGCTTTTTAAGGCATTCTCCTCATTGCCTTTTTGAGCCTCTTTTGCCATTTCAGTCAGTCTATTTTTAAGGTGTTATTTTCCTCAGTAAGGCTGTTGACTCTCATTTCATACTTTTCCTGCATCCTTCTCAATTCTCTTCCCAATTTTTCCTCCACTTCTCTTATTTGGTTTTTAAAATCCTTCTTAAGGTCCTCTATGGCCTGTAACCAGCCTGTATTTTCATTTGGGGTTTTTGGTGCAGGATTTCTTTTTTTTTAAACAAATACTTTATTAACTTCTGTTTTACATCATTCATTTCCGCCAGATTTTGAGTTACAATCATTTTCCCCCCATATATAACTGTAACCATATACACACACATTCACATATGTATTCGCATGACCACACCCCCTTCTTCCATTATTTTCATAGTGGGAAAGATATCATCAGTCACAGATATTGCTTTTCCATATAGGAATGTAAATAGTTCAACTTTGATAAGTTCCTTTTGATTTCTTTTCCCTGATTACCTTCTCAGGCATCTCTTACTTCTTGTGTCTGGATGTCAAATTTTCTATTCAACTCTGGTTTTTTCCTCAAGAATGCTTGAAAGTCCTCTATTCCACTGAATGACCATAATTTCCCCTGAAACAAAATACTCAGTTTTGCTGGGTAGGTGACCCTTGGGTTCATTCCCAGCTCTTTTGCCCTCTGGAATATCATATTCCATGCCCTTCGATCCCTCAGTGTAGAAGCTGCCAGGTCCTGGGCTATTCTGATTGTGTTTCCACAATATTGAAATTGTTTCTTCCTGGCTGCTTGGAGTATTTTCTCCTTGATCTGGGGATTCTGGAACCTGGCTATAATATTCCTGGGAGTTTTCTTTTTGGGATCTTTTTCAGGAGGTGATCGGTGGATTCTTTCAACCTCTATTTTGCCCTCTGGATCTAAAACATCAGGGCAATTTTCCTTGAGAATTTCTTGAAGGGTGATTTCTAGGTTCTTTCCTTGATCATGGCTTTCAGGTAGTCCAATAATTTTTAAATTGTCTCTCCTGGATCTATTTTCCAGGTCAGTGGTTTTTCCCATGAGATATTTCACATTGCCTTCTAATCTTTCGTTGTTTGGATCTGCTTAACAGCATCTTGATTTCTCATAAAGTCACTAGCTTCCATTTGCTCCAGTCTAACTCTGAAGGAATGAATCTCCTCAGTGAACTTTTGAGATTCTTTTTCCATCTGGCAAATTCGACTTTTTAAGGCATTCTTCTCCTCATTGCCCTTTTGGGCCTCCTTTGCCATTTGAGTTAGTCTATTTTTTAAGGTGTTGTTTTCCTCAGTCAGGCTGTTGACCCTCATTTCATACTTTTCCTGCATCCTTCTCATTTCTCTTTCCAATTTTTCCTCCACTTTTCTTATTTGATTTTTAAAGTCCTTCTTAAGGTCCTCTGTGGCCTGCAACCCACTCATGTTTTCCCCTGGGGCTTTTGGAGCAGGACTTCTGACCTCACAGTCCTTTTCCCGCTCTATGCCCCCAAAATAGGAGTCTAGGGTTGCATTTTTCTGTTTCCTTTGCCTTGGCATGTTGCCACTTAATTGCTTGACTTTTGGACTTGTTGCCACCAGCAAGGGGAGCTTCCATCCCAAACGTTGGGGTCTTCTCAACTGCTGGAGGTATTAGTTGGTTGCCCTCCCTGAAGCCCCCACACACTCTAGCAAGCTGGACACACACCCCAAACCTCCACCCCAGACCGCAATCCAGATCCAGGGAGGTTAAAGCAATAGCGATTACCCGGCAGAGTGATCGCCAGATCTCCCTACAGTTAACAGGCCAGGAGCTGAAGCTGCAACTGAAGCTGCAAAGTGGCAGCTGGCAGAGGCTCCTTCTCGCCCCCAGGGGAAGAATCTGACACCTTCCCAAATACTGGTTCCAAATTCCATAGGGCACTAACCTCTCACTCTGTCCTAGGCATCTATGTGTTGATAATTCTGGAAACCCCACAGCTGCTGGTGTTCTCGGGTCCCTCCAGCCGGCCACTGGTCTGGCTGCCCTGGGGCTAAAACCTCAACTCACATGGGCCTGGGCTTGGCTCCCAGAGTGCTGCACTGGCTGCTCCTTGCCAGGCTGCCGGGCTGTCCTCAGCTGGAGGTTAGCTTCTCTCTGTTGTTCTGTGGGTGCTGGAGCTCCAGAGGTTGTTCAGAGTCCCCTTTTACATAATTTTGAAGTGGTTTGGGCTGGAGCGCCATGGAAGTGCTGTTTCAATCCTGCCATCTTGGCTCAGCACCAGCAACATTGTTTTAAGAACAACTTTGAGTGCCTAAGTCATTTTGACTATTTAAAATATCCAAATTAACTCCAAAGGACACATGAAGGAAGGTGTGATCTGCATCCATAGAAAGCATTTATAAATAGAAATATATATATAGAATGTTTCTATATCTCTACATATATATTTCTGTCTAATGGTAGCCATCTCTAGGATGGTGGGGAGGGGAAAAGGAGCAGGGGGGAGAAATTAACCTCATAACTTTATTATATATTTAAAAGGAATAACATGCTGTCTCTAATAGGTTTGCAGTTCCATGTACAATTATCTTTCTTTCCTAGTCTACTATGTTATGGTAAATGCTTGTTTTATTTCTTAAGTTCAGAATAAAATAACATTTTTAAAAATAAAAAAAATCATTTTGACTTATTATGAAAATTTTGAGTTTGAATCCCAGCCCTGGGACTTCTTACCTATTTGAACTGGGGTAATTCATATAGCTGAGCCATACTCAGTTCCTTCCCACCTAAAAACAAAAACGGTAAAATAGAGGATTTCTAAGGTCTTTTCTAACTTTAAAGTTTACCATCCCATGATTTCTTCTCCATGTAAGAAAACTTCTGATAGTAAAGTATATCCCTAGGTTCATTATCTTTAATGATACACAACATTCATCCATAAATCTTAGAATCTGACAGCCATTCCCCCAATAGAGAAATAGTCCAAAATTATAAAAAGAAAGTTTTCAAAAGCAGGAATCACAATGATTCACAATATATTCCTGGTCACTATTAACCAGAAAAATGCAAATCAAAGTAACTTTGAGTCTCTACCTCACACTCATCAATTTGGCAAAAATGACCAAAATGTTTCCATTTTTGTTTGTCCCCAACAATTGTTGCAGACACATTAATGCATAATTGGTGAAGCTGTACATTGGTACAACCATTCTTTTGTTTGTTTCTTTCTTTTCTTTTTGAGGGCAATTGGGGTTAAGTGACTTGCCTAAGTTCACACAGCTAGTAAGTGTTAAATGTCTGAGGCTGGATTTGAATGCAGGTCCTCCTGACTTAAGGGCTCGTGCTCTATTCACTGTGCCACCGAGCCACCCCTAGTCCAACCATTCTGGATAGCAATTTGGAACTAAGCCCAAGAAGTCACTAAACCCTTATGGCAAATAAGTACAAAGAGGATGCTCGTTATTTGGGAAAAGGCTGAATAAATCATGGCATAAAAATTCTATTATTTCATCAGAAGAAATGTTGAAAGGGATGGCTTCAGAGAAACCTAGTAAAACTTACATTTAAAAAATTGAAGAAACCGTAAGATGTCTGATATCAAAATCTCACACATCAAAAAAGGAGAGAAAGGAAAGAAGGAAGGAAGGAAGGCAGGAAGGAAGGACAAATAGATTCTTATAGGGTAGGGGAAAATGTATACTTAATGGAGTAGAAGATCTCCACATATTTTTGATGAAAAGTAGAGAATGGTAGGAACTTTGAAATATAAATAGAGGAGTTAAAAGAAATATAGAACGGCAAATTTATTTGAGTAGTTATTGGGCAATGATTTAATCCCAATGTTCTAATTAATGGGAGAGGGAAAAAAAGTGTCCCTTAACAACTTTAATGTCTTTAAAAGCTATCAGGGAAGTTAAATAAGATAAACGGGTGCTACAAGGGGATTAATTCTGTTTTCAGGGTTTGAAAAGAGAAACAGAAGGGAAGGTAAAAGGAATACACGAAAGGCAGAACAGCATGTGGCAGATGATTAGAAGCTAAGAACTCAGGGCCTTAGGGTCTCCCTTGCACTGCCTTGACATCTCAGCATGAGACTTTGTCCTTGGGGTCATGTAGAGATGAGGCGTGCATCACATAGGCGGGATAGTCAGAAGAGGTTAGATGTGGGGGAGAGGTGTTGCCTGTCTTCTCCTGAGAGGTGGTGTAGTGGTGGTGGTGGCATGTTTTTAGAGGACCCAGACAGAAACAGAGTTCTCTGAATTGCCTCCAGAACTCCATCAGGTTCTATCTATAGTAGCTATTAAGACTTTGTTTTTGGATTCAATGATAAGCTACATGTGTGGTTCTGTAAGTATGTATTGTCTCAAGACCTGCCTCCTTAGCTTTAGAAAAGGGTCCCTATCGGGTCAGTTTTAGGATTATGGATTTTTTGGCCATAGAATCTCTAGACTATTACCTACTAAATTATCTCCACCTTGGCAAAATTATAGATCCCAAATTCTGAGATTTGTGGAAGTATACCATATTATGCACTCATGCCAAGGTATATGGAATAGGAAAATATGCCTCCGTTCATTCAAAATTGGACATAGGTCATTGATTTAAAGCTGCGAAGAACCCCACAGGTTATCTAGTTTAAGCCTCTTTATTTTACCCATGAGTAGACTGAAACCCAGAAAGGTTCACTCTAAATTCATACACTGATTCCACACAATCTCCTCTCTGTGCATTAAGGTATGAGCAAGTTGAGTAGTGTGAGCACATACACTGTAGATACTGGCCTCTTTGCCCAGTCTTCCTCTTTACTTTCTGCATCATCAGTTATTCTAAGTGGCTACCCAAGGATGGCCCTGTACTAAGGTTGAACAAAACTATTTGAACACCCCCAATCCTTGAATCCTCTGGAGTTTCCATCTGAAAGTTGATTTATGCTTCTATTCTTGGGGCATTAGTGAAGATCAGAAGTTCTGCCTGCCAGTCTCTTAGTGAGGACTCTGTTAATTATGACCTTCTTATAATCCAGGCTGGCACACATTCCCTACTGTTCCATTAATTCCTCTTGTCTGTGAGTCTCCTGGCATAAACACACAAGGATCAAAAGCTGCATCCATAGTTAGTTACAGCCCTTGAAATTGCTCTGATATTTCTGTCTCTCTCTTCCCAGAAAAAAGAAAAGCTTTTTTTTTAGGTAACACTTGAAAGCATCATTTAGTTTGAATGGGAATCACTAGGATGTGACTTCTGACTTTAAATAAGACATATTAAGTCCTAATGAGTACCCCAGACCAGGGTGCATCTACTTTCTGATGATTAGAACTTCTGAATGAGTCAAAGGTGCATTGAGGGTGCCTAGGGCAGAGTTCTGTAGGTCACTAAGAGAGAACAGAGCACTTGAATTGATAACTTTACTTAAATTTTATGTTAATTATTAGTTTACATTATTCATTTCCACAAGATTTTGAGTTACAATTTTTCTCCATCTTTCCCCTACCCACTACCCCCAAAACAGTGATCCCAATGTATACCCCCACCCCCAATCTCCTCTCTCCTATATCCTCCCCCATATGCCCTCTGACATTCCAGTAGGACAAGATGGACCTCCATACTCCAGTGCCTGTATATCTTATTTCCCAGTTGCATGTAAAGTAACAGTAATAATAATAGTAATAAAAGTGATAATAATTAAATAATAGTAATGATAATAATAAAATAAGAGTAAAAATAGTTTTATATATATAAACATTTGATTTTAACATCCACCCTTACTGGGAAGATAAGGAATTCAATATAGGTTGTACATTTGTAGCTAAGCAAAACATTTCCATAGTGGATATATTGTGAAAGACTGGCTATATATTCCTCCATACTATCCCAACCCCCACTTATTCTATTTTCTAAAAATGTGTGCTTCCAATTTCCCTCCACCCCAACCTCACCTCCCTTCCATCATCCCCCCGTCATCCCCTTCCCCACTACTCTCCTGTAGGTTGAGATACCCTATTATGTGAATATATCATTCCCTCCCTAAGCCAAATACAATGAAAGTAAGGTTGACTCATTCCCTTTTGCCTTCCTGTTCTTCACCTCCATTGTAACAGTTTTCCCTTGCCTCTTTTATATGAGATAATTTACCCATTGTGTCTCTCCCCATCTCCTCTCATTATATTCCTCTCTCATCTCTCAGTTTCACCTTTTAAGTAACATCCCTTCCTATTCAATTGGTCCTTGGCACTCTGTCTATGTATACCTGTACACATATATACACACACTCACATATGTATTCATACATCCATATGCCGTCCTATATGGATATCTATCTATCTATCTATCTATCTATCTATCTATCTATCTATCTATGTATACACATTTATATTCCCTTCAACTATTCTCATACTGAGAAAAGTTTCATAAGTTGCAATTATCATTTCCATGTAGGAATGTAAATAGTTCAATGTTGTTAAGTTCCTTATGGTTTCTTTTTCCTGTTTACCTTCTCATGTTTCTCTTGCTTCTTGTATCTGAATGTCAAATTTTCTACTCAACTCTGTTTTTTTCATCAAGAATGCTTGAAAGTTCTCTATTTCATTGAATTACCATATTTTCCCCTGAAACATGACACTCAGTATTGCTGGGTAGGTGATTCTTGGTTTTAATCCCAGCTCCTTTGACCTCTGGAATGTCATATTCCAAGCTCTTTGATTCCTCAAAGTAGAAGTTGCCAGAGCCTCTGTTATCCTGATTGTTTCCACAATATTCAAATTGTTTCTTCATAGCTGCCTGTAATATTTTCTCCCTGATCTTGGAATTCCTGAACCTGGCTATAATATTCCTAGGAGTTTTCTTTTGGGGATCTTTTTCACGAGGTGATCAGTGTATTCTTTCAACCTTTATTTTGCCCTCTGGTTCTAAAACTTCAGGAAACTTTTCCTTGAGAATTTCTTGAAGGATGATTTCTATGTTCTTTTTTAAATTATGTCTTTCAGAGAGTCCAATAATTTTTTAAATTCTTGCTCCTTGATGTATTTTTCAAGTTAGTGGTTTTTCCAATGAGATATTTCACATTGCCTTCTCTTTTTTCATTCTTTTGGATCTGTTGAATAGTATCTTGATTTCTCATAAAGTCATTAGCTTCCATTTGCTCCAATCTAATTTTGAAGGAATTATTCTCTTCAGTGAGCTTTTGAGGTTCTTTTTCCATCTGGCAAACTTGACTTTTAAGGCATTCTTCTCCTCATTGCCTTTTTGAGTTTCTTTTGCCATTTGAATTAGTATATTTTTAAGGTGTTATTTTCTTCAGTCAGGTTGTTGACTCTCTTTTCCTGATTTTCTTGCATCGTTCTCATTTCTCTTCCCAATTTTTCTTCCACTTCTCTTATTTGGTTTTCAAAGTCCTTCTTAAGCTTATCTATGGCCTGTATCCAGTTCATATTTTTCTTGGAAGCCTTTGGTGCAAGAGTTCTGACTTTGTTGTCTTCCTCCTGTTCCATGCTTTTATCATTTTTGTCCCCCCAAAAGGAATCCAAAGTTGGATTGCTGTGCTTGCTTTGCTTCCTTTGCTTGCTCATATTGCCTCTCATTTACTTGATTTTTGAGCTTCTTTACTGCAGTAGAACTCTGCTTTCAGAGAGGAGAGCTTTGTCCCAAATTGCTGGGGTTTTCTCAGCTGCTGGAGCTATAACTTGGGTGCCCTCTCAGAAGCCTCCACTGGCTCTGGCACATGGGTCATGCACTTCAGGACCTCCACCCTAGACAGCAATCCAGATCCAATCAGGTTAAAGCAAGAACAATTTCCTCTCAGAATGTTTGCTTGGTCCCCATACCATCTGCAGGCCAGAAGCTCTGAAGAAGCCATGAAGCAGCAGCCTCTGTGCCTCAGCCACTTCTCCCTCCATGTGCAGAGGCTTGACCAGACTCCTGGACACCCTGTTCTCACAAAGTCCACACTGACATCTGACTTTGTCTTTGGCATTTATGGGTTGATATTTCTGGAAACCTCCATAGCTGCAGGTGATCTACTCTCCTGAAGTCCCTCCAGCCTGGGCTGGTTAGGCCACTCTGAGTTTAAAACCATTGATTCATGTGGGGCTGGGCTCTGCTCCCAGCATGCTGCAATGGACCCTTCCTACTGACCTGTTGGGGTGTCTTCAGTGGGAGGTTTGTTTCTTTCTGTCACTTTGTGGATTCTGTAACCCTAAAGTTTGTTTAGAGTCATTTTATAAGTATTTGAGGTTTGTTTAGAGTCATTTTTATAGGTATTTGAGGTGGTTATGGAGGGGGCATTTGGAGTTTTCCTGTTTCTATGCTGCCATCTTGGCTCAATCCCTCCTGTCTATTCCTGTATCTATAACTAACTGGGAGTGATGTAATATTTTTTTTAAATCTTGGGAAATCAGTGGGGGCAGAGTGGAACACTTAAATGCCTTCTGAGGTCAGGTGGGAACTTTCCCTTAAATACAGATAAAATTTTCTTGAAGTTGATCTCAGAGCACTGATTGTGTGTTCAGAAACCCTGGGTTCCAACCCCACCTCTGTGCTTTCTACCTGTGTGATATTGGACAAATCCCTCATTATCCCTGGGTCTGAACTCTGTTCCATTTTGTTTTTCATTTGGAAAATGAAGAGGTTGGGCCAGATGCCTTCTCTTCCTTTGGGTTCAGATAGAAATAACACTAGGATGAGTCTCTATTATGCTGTTATTCAAGGGCATTAAATATTCTCTAGACTATTGCACAAAGACACAAAATAACTCCCATATGTTGATGACTAAAAGAATGAAGATGGAAACAATGTCAGTGGTAGGCAGGCTAACAGGGATAGCAGGTACCTTATCATTTTTTCTTCTGGTTTTGATCTCTTTGTCAGCATCCCAAAATTATTCTTTCCATGTAGATCCAGAATTATGAATATTTAAGATGGTAATACCTACTAAAACATTATCCCTAAATTATTTTTATTTTGAACTTAAGGAATATCAAGAGAAAAAAGAATATTTCCATAGAAAAAGTAGAACTGTGGAAAAGGATATGAGAAGCCATGAATCTCTCGTAAGTACAGCTTGTTTTTTTTCATTAAATTTTATAATAAATCAAACCAAATACTTACAAAGTTACCCAACTCACTTGCATTTCCCTCTAAATTATTGCTTGTTCTATTCTGTGCATTTTAAAAAAGGGGTTCAATGATCCTTGCATAAACTATTCTTCACATCAATTCAGCTAGCCAGGATCCTCTAAATTGGGGCATGTGGAATCAGTGTCCTTCAGATTTGTCAGATGTTCATGTCTAGGTGGCTGTCAGCAGCTTGCCTCACTGACCAGTATTTCTTCATGGAAACAAAGCAGAGTAGTGTCTCCCAGCATTGCCTACCAGCTGTGTTTGCTGGGTAGCTTTCCATATTATAGTTAAGTAGACCTTCTGTTAACTAACAAATGTTCCATGAGTGGCTCATTTTACTACAATCTCACATCAGAACTTTCAGACTCACCTTTGTCAGTGCCTAGCACAGAGAAATATGTTAATTCTGTTACTTCTCTGCTGTTGGAGGGTCACTGAATACTAAGAGAAAATGAAACCAGTTGGATTTCAAATCAAAGATATCCTCTAGACTTGACCTAACATTCAACTCCAGGACTGAATTGCAGTTGAAGAATGTGTTCCCTGGTGCTCAAAAGGAAATTACTATCAAATACATATGAGAATTTTAAAAGTGTAAGGAAATCTTGCCGAATTCAATCCAAACAATAAAGTTGACCAAAGAAGTTAGAAAAGCAAACATAAATTTAGTACAATCTATACAGGACAACAGAGGAGAGGTTTTCTCTTTATGTTAGGAAAAAGAGTATAAAACAATGATAAGTCAACAATGAAAACAGAATGAATGAACTTCAATTTTGATTTTATTTTTCCTCTGAATTTAAAAATCATCATTGTGCTATAGAAAGGAGAGGAATAAAAATAGCAAATAGGGAGCAGATAGCCAAGAGAACCAGGACAAATGTTCTGAGATAACCACCTGCCCTTGATGAGTTTTAAAGCCCAGATGAACTATATCCCAGGATCATAGTATTGGGAGGGAGGGTTCAGTGGGAATCCTTACCCAGGGAATACTACATACCTCTATGTATGCCCACACCCAGGGAACAGAATGAACTGGGAACTGGAATTGTGCAGTCACCGTGAATGATCTGGAAGATATCATGGAAGACTAGAGTGGGACTATAGATCTGATAAAGGAAAATGTCTCCATCTAAAAAAAAAAGAAAAGAAAAAGAAACAAATGTTACAAAGTAAAAATTGATAAACTGAAGAAAATTCTAGAGCACTTTAAAAAGGGATGGTTTGTGAACTTCTAGAAAGGAAGACAGTAATGATGGAGTGCCAAAATGACTCCATCAAGAATAAGGTATAACGGGAAAATCTCTTTCCTTTTTTACCCTCGGGGTTACTAGACAATGGTACATACTTAGCTTTCCTAGATTTTAGAAAAACATTTGACAAAATCACTTTGGAGAGATTACCAAGATGTGGGATAGGTGACCATCTTGGTGGTCAACTTGAAGAGAGATCTCCAATGAATCATTCAAAGGTTCTTTTTTGTGGCTGCTCCATTTTATCTTGGGTGGAGGCACAGATTGCATGCTTGTAAAAACATGGATAAAATGACAGAAAGTTTGAAAGTATCATTAAAACAATGGATGACAGAATTAGGATCCAAAAATATATGAGCAGGCTAGAATAATCAGGTAAAATCAATAAGATTCAATACAGCAATTAGTATTTGTTAAAGCACTGGGAATAGGAAGACAAAATCAAAACAATTTTTGCCCTCATGGAGTCTTCAGTCTAATGTTCAATATTTGAATAAATGAATAAATACAATTTTGAGGAGGAAGAGAGCCCTAAAAATAGGGAAATCATTAAATGTTTCCCATAGGAAGTGACCCTTGAGTTAAGATTTGTAAAGAAGTTAAGGATTCTAAGAGGTGAATTTTAGGATAAAACACATTCCAAACATGGAAGACAGGCTAAGGAGGCAGAAGGCAGAGTACTTAATTTAGGGATTTAGAGTTAAAACTTTAAATACTTGAAGAGCTATCATCTTCAAGAAACCTGAAAATAGCCAGACTGAGAGGCCTTAAATGCCAACTTTAAGAGTTTGCATTTTATTTTAGAGGCAGTAGAAAATCACTAATAATACCGAAACAAGGGCATGATGTGATCAGCCCTGTGCTTTAGTAATATTAATTCAGCAACTCCATAGAGAATGGATCAGAAAGCTGAATAACTGTGATCAGGGAGTCAAGGATTCCAATAATGAAGACAAAAGGTGATGAGAACCTGAACTAGGCAACTAGTCCTGTTAGTAGAGAGAAAGTGACAAATTGGAGAGATGTAATGAAGGTCAAACTGAATGGACATGTGGGATGAGTGAGAGAAAAGAGTGAGGATGATTCTGAAATTGCAAGCCTGGGTGACTATAAAGATGGTGGTATTCTCAATAGAAACAAGGTTGAAGGATGGGTTTACTTTAGGGGATAAAGATCTGACTTCTCTTTTGCATATGTTGAGTTGGAGAAGCCAATGGGACATTCAGGTTCTGCAGGCAATTAGTGATACAGAGCTGGGAAGGAAGATTAGGATTGGACAGATTTTCAAGTCATCTGTGTTAATAGGAAATTAGCAGATGAAGCAAGATTGTGCAGGAATTCAATATATGATTTTCATGTTAACTGCAAATCTATATTCCCTCTTTTTTGGGAGACGAAATATGACATTGAGCTTTTCCTTGTTAAAGAGCTGATGTTACCCTTATGAAGATTCCACACGTATAGCTTCAGAATGGCACAAGTTATTTTCACTTTTGAAATCTTACATTTTTATAATCCACTATAGCCCTGGGAGGGGGCTATGTAACAAACAACATCTTAGAGCTCTAAGAAGAATATTTGAAAAAGGGTGTTAGCAACTTGGAGGGCATTCAAAGCAGGACAGTCAGCGTGATGAGGGGCTCAAGCCCATGGCATCTGAGGATCAGCTAAAGAACTGGGAGTGTAGAATTGGAAAAGAAGCTGCTAGGTGGAAGCTGGAGGTGTGGTATGTGATACCAGTGTTTTGGTAAGAGCATCATAGTTGTGCAAAGTGAAATGAGAAGGAAAGGAAAAAAAAACAGCAGATACATTAAGTACAATGCAATAATGGATGGCAATTTTGAAAGGCTTCAGGATCCTGAAAAATATGATGATCAGCTTGACTCTGGAAGACTGATAATGAATCATGCTTCCTCCATCTTGGCAGAAACATCATGGGTTAAGGTATAACACATTCTCAGATGCAAAAACCACAGCACAAAACTTCTTTTGTTTGACTAAATTTCTGTATTAAACGGGGGAGAAATTTTACTTAGGGGAAGAGTATTTTGGGGGTAGGGAAAGCAGAGTATAGTTTTAGTGATTTAAAAAAAGACAGAAAAGAGTATCAATGAAACATTTAAAATTACAGAGATGAGGAAAAAAGGGTATTCAGAAAGTGACAGGCATGGAACACTATGGGTTTTGCCACGTTAAATTTATTACATGCTTAAAATTTTTTAAAAATTTGCAGATGATCCATTTTTATTTCCATATGCAAAACCTCATTGTCTGTCATTTGTACATAGACATGTTCATGTTGATGACTGTCAAGTTCAGAAGAAAAAAAGTTAAATATAAATAAGAGAACCAAAATTTATCCATTTCTGGAAACAAGATAAGACCTCAGCTCACATTAGGAGAGAGGTCTGGTAGAGAAGCTTCACTGTTAATATTCCTCTTTCAGCTAAGTGTAATTTAAAAGAATCAAAACACTTTGCTACCAGGGAAGGAAGCAGAAAAAATGGCAGCACTCAGTTTTCATCTACTGCTGGCTGGGAAGGTGAGGCAGAAGCTTTCATCTAGCCTTGGCCTTAGAGGTATGGAGGAAATTTATTTTGCTCTGTGGTTAACATAGCAAGGAAACTAGGGGAAGGGATTTTAAAAAAATTCATAAGCACAAGGTTTGAAATTGTGAATAACAAAACCTTTGATGGAATTTTCCGGGGGAATTGTATCTATTTTTCACATTAATGAACCTCTGGATCTGGGAGACTCGGTCTCCCAGGTGAAAGTTGCTATAGGGTATCTCTTGCTGCAGGTACAATACCTGTTGATGAACAGTTGTAGTACATGTCATTAGCAATTTGCCGTAGATTGGTTTGGTCTCACATTATAAGTAGAGATCTTTTTGGTACCAGGTGACTAGAGATCTAGCTGGCATTAGTATAGGTCATGCAATGAGAATTTCAAGTAATGGTAGCCACATCTTTGATTTGCAGTGTTATCAAGGTATATAAAAGCAGCAGAAAGAGGATCAGACCAAGCAAGTTCAGTCTTTGTACAAATCATAACTATATTATTCTTAAGGATTCAATCTACCATTCTGTAGCCCCTGAAGGCTCAGGACAATGTGAGTAGTGAGACTATTATTGAATCTGTTAAGTCTTACGCTTTTCTTCTTACAGTTTGTTCTATAAAATAAGTCTCTCTATCATTACTACTAGACAGGAAGGAACGCCAAATGTGAGATTAAATTCCTTTAAAAGCCTTGTAGTAACTGTAATGGCTTTTCCTTCTTCCATATGAGAAGAAATGAATTCATCCTAAATACTAACCAATAATTGAAAGTACTGTTCATAACCCAAATTCCCAAAAGAACAATAATTTTTATCAGAAAATTCAGTTTGTGTGTTTAGGAAAAAAAAGAAAGAAAGAAATCGGTCTTTATGTTTAGAGAGAGGCAACTAGGTGGCATAAGTGGATGCAGTATAGGGCCTGGAGTCAGAAACACCTGAGTTCAAAACTGCCTTCAGACACTAACTGTGTGATAATGGTCAAGTCAACCCAGTTTGCTTCAGTTTCTTCATCTCTAAAATGAGCTGGAGAAGGAAATTGCAAAGCACTCCAGTGTCCTTGCCAATAAAACCCCAAATGGGGCCATGAGGGGTCAGCTATGACTGAGATGACTGAACAACAAATGTTTAGAAAGGGTCCTTGTGGTAGGGGACAAAAATAATAGCTAATAAGCAGATATGAGCTTGAGGTTTTCCAAAGCATGTTATGTATGTTAGGTCATTTGACCCTCACAACAGCCCTGTGAGGTAGTTGCTATTACTACCTCACATTCTATAGGTAAATAAACTGAGCAAGAGAGAAGCTGAAAGGGTCACAAAACTTGTAAAGTATTTAAGATAATTTGAACTCAGATCCAGTGATTTATCCACTGCCCTCACCTGCCTGCCTCTTTTACCCTGGTAGGCTTTTCAATTTGTCTCATAGGTAAGACAGTTCAAAAATGCCCCTGGACTGATGAAATGAAACTGTCTTGTGGTTTATCCTTTCTATAAGAATAGCTTTGCTCTTGGTGCACATGACTTTGTAGCTTTGAAGGGAAGATCGACCAAAGGATCAGTAGGTTTCAGAGTCCACCTCAATGGGTCCAATGGACTCCAAACACCATTTCTATATCCTTAAGAGTAAGGTGTCATCTAAATGCTGGTGCACACAGTAGCTAGGAAATGACTGATTCTTGGAAGAGAACTATTCAATGCCTACGTTCTCATTTCTGCAGATTTAAGGACTCTGAGGGAAATTGAGATTTTCTATAATGTGTTGCTGGGGCATGATAGTGGAGTGTATAGTCAAGTCAAGTAATAAAAGACCCAAGTATTTATTAGGGACAGGGAAGGGAAGGGAACAAGCATTTATCAAGCACTTATCATGTGCCAGGCACTGCATTAACTGCTTTAAAAACATTGTTTCATTAGATGCTCACAACAAACTTGAGGGTTGAGGCTATTATCTCCATTTTACAATGGAAGAAACTGAGGCAAGCAAGTGTGACTTGCTCAGGGTTACACAGGTAGTAAGTTTCTAAGTCTAGATCTGAACTCAGGTCTTTCTGATTACAGATTCAGCATTTTATTCAATGTGCTACCTAGCTGTATCCTTGTACCTGCCATGTACCAGGAGGTGTGCTAAGCACTAGGAAGAAGAGAAGAGAAGAGAAGAGAAGAGAAGAGAAGAGAAGAGAAGAGAAGAGAAGAGAAGAGAAGAGAAGAGAAGAGAAGAGAAGAGAAGAGAAGAAGAGGGGAGCATTGGGGAGGAGAGGAGAGGGGAGGGAAGGGAAGGGGAGGGGAGGGGGTAGGGTTTTTTTCTGGAAAAACTGGAAAGATGTATATGAACTGATGCTGAGAGAAATATGCAGAACTAGGAGAACATTGTACATGGTAATAGCAACATTGTACAATGACTGACTTTGACAGACTCATCTCTTCTTAGCAATTCAAGGATTTAACACAGCTCCAAGGACTCATAATGAAAATGCTATCCACATCCAGAAAAACAACTATAGAATTTGAATGCAGATTATTTCTAATTATTAATTATATAATAATTAATTTATAAATATTATTTGCTCTCTCTCTTTTTGTTTGTTCCTTCTTTCTTGTCATTTCTCCCATTGGTTCTAATTCTTTTTTACAGCATGACTAATGTGAGAATAGGTTTAATATTAATCTATATGTAGGACCTAAATTTAATTACACACTGTCTTGGGGTGGGGACGAGGAGAGGTGGGAAAAAAATGTAAAACTCAAAATCTTATGTAAGTATATGTTGAAAACTAAAAATAAATAAATAAATGTAGTGAAAAAAAAAGAGGGACTTGGAAAAGGGATGGGGTTTGGGGAAAGGAACAAGAAAAAGTAACATTTATTGGATTGGAGAGAGTTAAAAGTCTGGAGCTTTGGATAAAATATAAGCTAAGGCATTTCTATGGGTAACTTTGCCACATATAATTTGGTGAGCCACACACGTCATAATAGCATTTTCAAGAAGTATCTGTAAAACATCTAATAGTAGGGCTATATAAGAACTATTCTGAATTTGAACTTCTTTTAAAATAAGCATGCTTTTCTGGACCCACAGTTATCTATAATCATACATAGCCTCAAAACCATAGGAATAATCAGGGTAACCAGTGCCAGATTTTTCCAAAGCTGAAATACAGACACTACTTCAACAATTTAAAAAGGAAAATATTGACTACATAGCCTTTATTGAGAGACCTGGCATTATCTTCCTGGTAAGACCCATCTAAAACATGGTTTCTCAGAGGGACATCTTTGGGATTAACAAAGGTTTAAAGAGATATACAGTGACAGATAAATCACTGAATTAATCATTTATGTGCTACATAAGCATCCTCTTCACAGTTTAATTACATGTGAAGTATTCCCAGTTCTCATGCAGGGTAATGTTGTTAAGTTATGCTCTACAACCAGGTCTAAGGTTTTTATCACCTCTCCTGTGGAGTCAGTATAGGTCTGACCACTTTTGTATCACCGCCCAGACACAGTCAGTAAAATCTTTTTGCTCAATTTTTTCAATCATGTCCTACTCTACATAACTGGTGTGTGTGTGTGTGTGTGTGTGTGTGTGTGTGTGTGTGTGTGTGTGTGTGTGTGTTTTGTAAAGATACTCTAGTGATTTGTCATTTCCATCTCTAGCTTATTTTACAGATGAGGAAACTGATACAAACAGGGTTAAGTGATTTGCCCAGGGCCACACAAGCTAGTGAGTGTCTGAGGTCAGAGTTGGAAATTGTATTTTCCTGACTCTAGGCCTAGCATTCTACCTACTGCACTATTTAGCTGCCTGATAAAATCTAATGGCTCCCTATTACCTATAGAATCAAATATCATTTAACATGTAGAGCTCATTATAACCTTACCCCTTGCTAGCTTTCTTTTAACAAATCACTCCTTTCCACTAATTATAAGGTACAGTCATCCTGTCCTACTTATGTTTCCTTACACAAGACAAGCTGGCCTCTATACATTAATTGTCCCCCATATCTATAATGTTATGTCTCTCATTCTCTGACTCTCAAATTCTCTAAAGTCAAGAAATTCAAAATTGAGTTCAAATCCTGCCTCTGACACTTCCTATCTATGCAACCATGGGACAAGTCAACCTGTGTTTGCCTCAGTTTCTACAACTGTAAAATGGGAATAATAATAGCACTTACTTTGCAAGGTTGTTGGAAGGATCAAGCAAGATAGTATTCATGAAAAACAAAAAAGACAGCCTAGTGTATGCCACAAAAGAGCTGGCATAAAACTGTATATTCTCTTTCCTTTTCCTCCCCAACGTTCCTTTGGATTCTTTATTTTGATCATTTCTTACAAAATCCAGTATTCAATGCTCATTTGCATAAGATGCTCCTCATTAGGGGAGACTGATTATCCAATACCCCATGCCTGCCTGAGGAACAGAGTTGGGTAAGAGTTTTAGAGGAAAGCTCTTATTCTGCAGGCTTCAACTCCAAGAAAAGAAAGACACATGGTTCCAGATCCCATTCAGGAATAGCTCCAAGGAGAGAGAGGGAATCTCTGGGAAGAAGCTGACATGTAGAGGAGTTGGCACCAGTTTTGTTGGCTTTTACCCAGTCCTTTTTTTCTCTTCAGAGATTGAAGAAAATCTTTCTGAAGTTGAAAACAAGGTTAATATCTCTCTTCTCTCAAGCTCTTGCTAACTCTACCCTTTATGTAGACATGCAACATGACATGATCAATCTCCATTAATGGGGACAGTCACATGCAAATGGGCTTTGACGAATGGGTTACAGTTACAATATAACAACATCCCATTGCATTCATGGATTATGCCCATCTAAGTATATTGCAGGTTGTGGGTGAGATGAAGTGAAGGGAATCGTGAATTTATTCCCAAATACTGATCTCAGTATTTTGACTCTTCCAATAAGGTTCTCAGTGTAATATTTTTGTCACAAAAATCCTTCTCTCAACGATCAATTTACAACACTGCAGCCTGGACTCTCAGACAACTGCTCTCCAGTGGGAATTGGAGACATAGAGGACATTCAGGGATGTTGTTTTTCCCTGTTACTGTGGATTCAAGCAGTTTTTCCTTCCTGAACCCAGTGGGGAGCTAAGCACATCTAATTTCATTGTGTAGTGTTTATTTTTCCAGTGCCAACCACGTGCAAAGGCTGGGTTTCTTTTTGTGACCCTCTTTACTCCACTTTCCCCTTTGAGGTCTATTTTGTTCTTACTTATCTAGGCATTCTAATCTCTATCTTCTTGCCTCATTTCCCCCAGCTAATGCCCAAGGCAAAACATAGAGTAAAACTCCTTCCTTCTTGAAGTCTACTTCAGTCATGAAATTTCCTGGCCATTTTTTACCTTTCCTTCCTGAAAGGCAATTATCCTGACAAATAGTTTACTTTTAAAAAATGAGCATTAGTGAGCCTCCATCCCTGTTTTAACTATTGTAAAAGCACACAAAGTCTTCCTCAAAGGCCTCAGTGTAGTATAGAGTTGACCCTGGATTCTTGAAGCCTGTTCTAGAAGGGAAAAAAAAAACTCTAATAAATTCTACCAGAGTGAAAAGACTTTGAATTTGGTCCCATAACAGACAGAGATTATTGTCTGGGAATGAATATATCTAAGAATAAAGAGGCACAACCTTTGTCAGTTGTCTGAGAGTGGATGAATATTTTGGCTATGGAAATATAAGGGGGAAAGAAGAATGTAAAATGGTCCTTAATCTTCTGTGGTTCACTTCTATTTCCATGGGGATGGTGGTAGAGTGGCTTTAAAGTGGGTAAAAGATGCTAAGAATCACACTTTTCAAGACATATTTGTTTTCATTAATAAATAAGTTTTCAGGACACATAGCAAAATGAATTTTGTTCCCTATGCCAATAAAATCACAGGAACAATCCCTATTCGATCTGTTATAAACATAGGACCATGGTACTAGTGCTAGGGAATGATCCTGAGATTTCAATAGTAAAAAGAACTCCCGAAGGATAAAGTCTCTCTAAGAATGAATGCAGGGTGAAAATATCTTGAAAATGTAATTCATTAGAGAGTTTCCTAAAGCAGAGGTGTCAAACATGATGGCTTATGATCCACAGGACTCCTGCATGCTGTTGAACCAGATTAAAATGTAACTGGGAAATGTTTAACAAAACAGATAAAAACATAATAGAACATAGATAATGTGGTTATGTAGTTTTCTAAGTCAATATGTGGCCAGCAGGGATCTTTATGTATGGTTTGGTGGACCCTGTTTCTCTTTTAATTTTACACCATTATCCTAGAGCACTGACATGTTAAATAATTGGGATCACATTGCTAGTGTTTCAGGTGTAGGACTTGAATTCAAGTCTTTTTTATATGCCAAGGCCACTTCTTTAACCTTTATGCTATACTACTTCTCATACTAACTGAAGGATCTCTAAGGAGCTGACATTTGCATTGTACTTTAGGGTATATAAACTAGTCTAGATATATTATCTCATTTGATACTCATAACAATGCTTTGAGGCTGGTGCTATTATTATCTTCATTTTATAGATGAGAAAACTAACACAGAATATGGTGCCTTCATCAGTATCACACAGTTCATAAATAACCAAGCTCAGACTTTTATCTAACACTGAGTTCCTTCATTGTTAGATCTTTACCCAGTGTCTGATAATTTGTCATATTAAAAAAGGGAAATAGCAGTATCCATAAAGAGTTGTAGTTCTAGCACAGTAGAAGGGTGCCTTAGGTTCTGAGTGGAGAGGTAGACGAAGGATTTGACATAGGCAGCCTACTATAGGTAGGCTAGAGAGCTGGAGTTGGAGTCAGAAAGACCTTTGTTCAATTCATGGCTCATACACTTAGCTTTGTGGCCATGGCCAAGTCACAACCTCTGAGAGGCTCCATTTCTGCATCTGTAAAAGAAGGGCTTAGAATCAATGGCCTCTGAATTCCTCCTGAGTCTAAATCTATAATTCTATGGGCTGATGGAGCTGGCTCCATTGAATAAGCAATGGAAAGACAAAACATTATTTCAAGAGAAATAATCATCTCATTTTGTGAACATAAACAAAAATATTGCCAGAAAAATACTGGGAAAACAACAGCAATGTATGTGCCAACATCTGTTTCAGTGGATGCAGAGAAATTTAGAAAGGCTTTGGCAAAGATCTCAAAAGTTTGTTACTTGTGGGCTTCCATATGAAGTACTTGCTCTATCTAGTATGAAGCAAGATGGAAAATTATGTTGGAAACGTAGCTAAAGGTGACACAATATTTCTATGTTCCAATCAGTACCAGATAGCTTCCATTATTATTGTTTTATAGTACAGTTTGAGCATAGCTAATGCAAGGTCTCTTTGCTACTCCCACTTATTTATTCTCTCACTTGAGATTGTTGACTTTTTGTTCCCCTAGATGAATTTTACTATTTTTTTCTACTTTTCTGAAGGATTCATCTGGTATGGCACTTAAAAAAAAATTAGCTGGCATTGCCATTTTGTTATGCTAACATTGTCTAACCATAAGCAACTAATCTCGCCAATTATAAAGGTTTGTATTTACTTCTTTAAAAAAAATAGAGAGGGGCGGCTAGGTGTCGCAGTGAGTAAGAATGCCAGCCTTGGTGTTGGGATGACCCGGGATCGAATCTGGCCTCAGAAAATGAGCACCCACCCACAAATAATGACTGGTCATGTAACCTTGAGCAAGTTACTTAACCCCAATTGCTTTAAAAAAAATAGAGGGGGGCAGAGTCAAGATGGCAGAGTAGAAACAGCTCTTCCATGTAGCTCCGACTCCTACAGTTTCAAAATTCATGTAAAAGTGGACTCTAAACAACCTCCATAGCTCCAGAACCCACAAAATGACACAGAGAAGGTAACCTCCCGCTGAGGACAGCCCAGCAGCCCAGCAGTGAGCAGCCAGCACAGCTCTTTGGGAGCTGAGGCCAGGCACTCTTAACTCAGAGGTTTTAGCCCCAGGGCAGCCTGATCAAAAGCCAGCTGGAGAGACACCAGAACACCAGGAACTGTGGTGTTTCCAGAATTACCAACACATAAATGCCATGGACAAAGTGAGAGGTGAGTGCTGTATGGCCTTTGGGACTCATTAATTAGGAGAGTGCATGGCCTCTTTCCCTGGGGGTGAGAAGCTGTTGAGAAGCTTAAGCACAGCCATGTACACACACCCAGCTTCAGTTCCTGGCCTGCTAACTGTATGGGGATCCAGTGATCACTCTTGGGGTAAACTCTCTTCATTTAACCTTCTTGGATCTGGATCGCGATCTAGGGTGGAGGTCTTGGGTGGGGGGGGGGGTGTCAAGTTTGCCAGAGCATGTGGGGGCTTCAGAGAGGGGATCCAACTAATACCACCAGCAGTGGGAAAAACCCAAGCATTTGGGATGGAAGCTCCCCTGGCTGGTGGCAGGGTCCTACCGTGGCAACAAGCCCCAAAACCAAGGAAACAAAATAAACAGAAAAATTCAAAATTAGACTCCTATTTTGGGGGAAAAGAGGATCGAAGCATGGAACAAGAGGAGGACTGAGAGGTCAGAACTCCTGCACCAAAAGCCCCAAATGAAAATACAAGCTGGTTACAGGCCATAGAGGATCTTAAGAAGGATTTTGAAAATCAAATAAGAGAAATGGAGGAAAAAATTGGAAAGAGAAATGAAAATGATGCAATAAAATTATGAAAGGAGAGTCAACAGCCTTACTGAGGAAAATAACGCCCTAAAAATAGACTAACTCAAATGGAAAAAGAGGCTGAAAAAGGCAATGAGGAGAGGAATGCCTTAAAAAGCCAAATTTGCTAGATGGAAAAAAAAATCTCAAAGGTTCACTGAGGAGAAACTTTCCTTCAGATTTAGAATGGACCAAAGGGAAGCTAGTGCTGTTAAGCAGATCCAAACAAATGAAAGAATAGAAGGCAATGTGAAATATCTCATGGGAAAACCCACTGACCTGGAAAATAGATCCAGGATAGACAATTTAAAAATTATTGGACTACCTGAAAACCATGATCAAAGAAAGAACCTAGAAATCATCCTTGAAGAAATTCTCAAGGAAAATTTCCCTGATGTTTTAGAACCAGAGGGGGAAATAGAGTTTGAAAGAATCCACTGATCACCTCCTGAAAAAGATCCCAAAAAGAAAACTCCTAGGAATATTAGCCAGGTTCCAGAATTCCCAGATCAAGGAGAAAATATTACAAGCAGCCAGGAAGAAACAATTTGAATATTGTGAAAACACTATCAGGATAGCACAGGACCTGGCAGCTTCTACACTGAGGGATAGAAGGGCTTGGAATATGATATTTCAGAAGGCAAAGGATTAAAACCAAGAATCACCTACATAATAAATATAATAATATTTATTTATAATAATACATAATAAATAAAAAGTCAATACAAATTTAAAACTGAGTACCATGATTCAGGGGAAAATATGGTCATTCAGTGGAATAGAGGAATTTCAAGCATACTTGATGAAAAAAACAGAGTTGAATAGAAAATTTGACATTTAGATACAAGAAGCAAGAGAAGCTTGAGTAGGTAAACAGATAAAAGAAATCATAAGGAACTTATCAAAGTTGAACTATTTACATTCCTATATGGAAAAACAGTACTTGTAACTGATGAAACTTTCCTCAGTATGAAAATAGTTGAAGAAGGGTATATGGGCATATGAATACATATGTGAATGTGTGTATGTATGTTTACAGGTATATATCGATAGAGGGCACAGGTCGAATTTAATAGGAAGGTATCATACTTAAAAGGTGAAATTAAAAGGTGAGAGAGGAATATAATGAGAAGAGATCGGGAGAGACAGAATAGAGTAAACTATCTCATATAAAAGAGGCAAGGGAAAATGATTATAAGGGAGGGGAAGAACAGAAAGATAAAAAGGCAAAACCTTATTCTCTTTGAATTTGGATCAGGGAGAGAATGACATCCATACTAAATAGGATATCTCACCCTACAGGAGAGTAGGGAGGAAGGGCATGAGAAGGGGGATGATGGAAGGGAGGACAGGCTGGGAGGTGGGGGGAGTTGGAAGCACCAACTTTTGAAAAGGGACAGGATCAAAGTAGAGAATAGAACAAGTGGGAGGTGGGAAAGGAGGGAGGGAAATATAGTCAGTCTTTTACAATATATCTACTATGGTAATGTTTTGCATAGCGACACATGTACAATATATACTGAATTGATTATTTTCCCAGCAAGGGTGGGTGACAAAGGAGGTAGGGAATGAATCTCAAATTCAAAGTTTTAAAATCAAATGTTTACATATATATATATATATATATATATATATATATATATATATATACTATTATAAATACTATTTTACATATAATAGGGAAATAAGATGTACAGGCATTTGGGGCAGAGAGATTTACCATGCCCTACTGGAAAAGTCAAGGTAGGTATGGGAGAAGATATGGGAGAGAGCAGATTGGAGGAAAGGATATCCTGTGGGACTGCTATTCTGGGGTGGTGGGTAGGGGGAAAATGGGGGGAAAAGTGTGACTCAAAATCTGGAGGAAATGAATGATGTAAACCAGAAGTTAATAAAGCATTTGCGGAAAAAAAAAAAACACAAGCCTTTTTTGAGCACTATGTGCCACTCACTGATAGGTATTTGGGATACAGAGAAAAGCACCAATGTAGCCTGTACCCTCAAGAGTTCCCATTCCAATGTGAGAGACTACATGGAAACAATGTGTACATACAAGAGATATTCAATATTAATTAGAGGTAAGAAAATATTCTAGTCAGAGAGGTGACTAGGAAAGACCTCTTGAAGGCAAATTTTCAAATGAGTCTTAAAGAAAGTCATGAAGGAGAGTATCCCAGGTATGGCACAGTTAGTACAAAGTCAAAGAGATGGGATATGGAATGTTATAAGGAGGAACAAGTAGATCAGTGTCATTGGATTGTAGAGCATGCAGATAACAGCAAAGAAGACTAGAAAGGACCAGAATGTGAACACCTTTTAAAGTCTAAGGGGATTATGGCATTTGGTCTCATATGTGATAGGGAGACATTTAAGTTTATTGAATGCATATGTGGAGTAAGGGGAGTGAAATGGTCCTCCCTGTGCTTTAAGGTTATTTTGACTGTTGAGTGAAGGATAAGTTTGAGTTGGGAAAGACTTACGGCAGGCAGGTCAACCACCAGCCATTTCAATAGCCCAGGCATGAGGTTCTGAAAAGAAAGTCTGTACCCCATTGAATGTAAACTCAGTGATGTCGTGAAATATTTTTTTTCCTTTTTACCCCTAGAACCTAGGACAGTACCTGCAACAAATTAGTTTTGTTATTTGTAGGAATATTATTTTGACAACTAAATGCAAGATGAACTGGAAAAAAGCATCTTTATCCTGGGAGCCCAAACAAAATTCTACTTCAGTAGTAAAAGTGTGAGGTGATTAGAGCCTACACAATGGTGCTGACTAGAAGGAGATGGGGAGAGAAGGGGACATACACAAAAAATACTGTGAAGGAAGAATTAATTTAAGGAAAGTGAGGAGTCCAGGATGACAATTTTTTTTGTGTTAGGGTGTTTGGGCAGATTGTAGTGCCCTCAATAGTAAAAGTGCAATTTAGATGAGAGGAAGGTTGGGAGTAAAGTGGAGAAGATAATAAAGTTTATGTTGTGTTTGAGATTGTGTGATATATCCAATTCAAAATGTCCAATAGGAAATTGATAATGAAGGACTGGAAATCACATGAGAAGTGAGGATTGGATAAATGTAACTGAGAATCATCTTCACAGAGATGAAACTACAAGAAGTGAAATCACCCAGGAATAGAGGGAGAAGATGTCCCAAGACTCAGGGAATACCTATAGCTAGGAGGCATGACTGAGAGGAAGATTCAGGAAAGAAAATTAAAAAGTGGATGAATAGAAAGGAGGAGAAGCAGGGAAGAGTGCTGTCATCAAAATTAGAGAGGAGAGAATATATAAGAGAAGAGGGTAACTTTTCATTTCAGAGAAATGAAAAAATTGAGTTGAGAAAAGGCCATTAGGTTATAAAATTAAGAGGTCATTTGGCAACTTTGGAGACATTATTTTCATCTGAATGATGCAAATGGTTGCCTGCAAATGGTTGAGGATTAAGTAAGAGGAAACATAGAGTTATCCATTGTACATTGCTTTTACAAAGGGTTTAGCCATGGAGAAGAGAATAGATATGAAGTGATAGAAAAAAATGAATGGATCAAGTAAGTTTTTTGTTGTTCTTGCTTATTTTTTAAAGATGGGGAAAGCATGGGTATGTTAGTAGATCACAGAAAAGCCTTCAGTAGATGGATAAGGGAAAGACTGAAGATTAATGGGTATGGGCATAATAGGAGAAGGCTGGTTAGAATGGATCACTTTTGCATATGGCGGGGTTTGCTTTGGCAAGGAGAACTACCTCTTAATATGAGATGGCATTAAGGAGGAGAGATATCTGAATGACATTAAATTTGAAGGAAGGTAGAAGAAGGGGCTTTTAGCAAATAGTTTTAATTTTTTAGTGAAGTATGAGAAAAGGGTAGTGAAATATAATGCTATGGAAGGTTTGAGTATGAAGTACTTCAAGAAAACCAAGTGTATGGGACTAACAAGATGGGTCCATATCAAGACTCAAAGTTAACCCGTATATTCAAGAATCATTTTGATGAGGAAGGCAAGGTGCATAGGACTCTATGTGTGAACCCAAAGGCTGAATATTATGAAGAAAGCTCACAAATGATGCAATCTGCAGAATTAACCAAGAAGTTGGAGTAGCAAGACCAGTAGACAAGACAATACGTCGTTTAACTCCAGGCCAATTTTACAGAAATCAGGCCATTAGGAAAGAACTTACAGGAAGACGTGAGCTTTGGCAGGTCCAATTGGTGATAAACAATCCATTACAAAGATATATCTGCAGTTTCCACCTTTACCACCATGTAAAATTCTAAATGTCAATGATAAACCGACACTTCCAAGATTGGTTGAAGTCTTAGAGAAATGCCGTCATGTTAGACAAATGATGACAGAAGAATTTAATAAACAAGTGCTTGTTTTTAGAATTATACCATAAAAATTTAATAACGCTGCTTTAAATAAGGGAAACTATATTCAAGGGAAACTAAGGAAAAAGGAAAAAAAATGACCTTGGGGCAAAAAGTTGAAATAGAAGGAAAAAATATATAAATGAATAAAAAAGATATGATATGAAATAGAATGGAAAACTAAAACTTTGAAGTACAAGATCGAGATTTTAGAGGAAAACTACTAACAATCTACAAGGAAGATAAACTCAGTATGCAACAGGAATTTGAAAACCAGAGACCAAAACTTCAGTGCCATTTTTCTTTGACAAATCCAGACTGAAGGCAAAGACTGTAAGGCATGGTGACAGAGACTACCATGAAAACAGGAGGAAGAATATGAACATATCATAGCTGCCAAACAGCTAGAGGTACAAAATAAAATCTGGGTCAAAGAGGAAAAATTGAAGCAACTTTAGGTTATTGTTATCAAGAAAAAGAATGATAAGCTATAAGGACTGTCATGGGAGCAAGATCAAGAAAATTTTCTCAAAGATCAATTTTTTCCATCCCCAATCCCTAATGCACCACCAATTCATCTCTGACACAGATGATCAAACTCTGCAGGGGATAGAAGGGTAGATCATAAGCTTGCCTCTATTGAAATAGTCATGCAGCCACATGGCCCCCATGGCATCACAGGAGCTGGCATAAATGAAAAGGCACTCGTTAAGTGTGAGAAGTACATGCCAATCCACCAGGAACTATCCTCTGATGGGGATGTTGAAAGTAAACTAGTTAAGAGTGATATTTTTAAAACAAGAGGTGGTGGGCAGTCTGTCCAATTCACAGAAATTAAGACTTTGGAGCAAGTATCATCAACTAGTCAGAGACAAAGATCCCTCGTGTCATAGCAGACAAGAAATTACTATGGAATCTGGGTAGACAGATGTGGAAACTCGGTGTTCTGCAGCTGTGGAAATGGTGGGATCTCAATTTAGACCTAGATGCCAGCATCATGAACAACCCAAGCACAGGAAACCATGGGTTGACCTTTTCTTGTTATAAAAGTTTTTTTTTTCATGTTATTGATTTATTTTTAATCAAGCAGCTGTGCTATTCTGTAAAAAAAAATACAAAAGCAAAACCTTGTTTTGTTTAGCATTGCATACTTCATAACGGTTGGCTGTAATATGCTGGCAAAGACAGCAACATTTCCCCCTTCAGCCCCAAAGACATCTTTGTTCAAATTTTTCATATACTCTGTTATGCTTAATCATGAATTCCAGAAATAGAACCCTCTTTGTTTGTAATTAACTTTTGATTATGCTATTTTGTGTGTATTTTCTGCATACTCTTATAGATAAATATGCAAGGCTTTGCCTTGGGGAAAGAGAGAGGCATATCTGGCTTACATGTTCTTTTATAAAGTGTCTTTTTTTCCAACTTGGTCTCATGATATTTAGGTTGAAAATAAAACACATGCTCCTATTTATTTAGCTACAAAAATTCACTTTAGACATTTCACTGGTAATTTAAACTTTCATAACAAAATGAATTCAATGATTGTCTCATCAGAATTCATATTGGAAAGAGAATTGTGTTGAATTTCATATTCTATATACATATCAATTTTCTGGCATCTGACTATGACAGATGACTTAGAATAAAAAGCACTAAAATGTGAAGTGTATAATATAAAAAGACATTTTTCGTTTCATATTGCAACTGTGTCATACAAATTAGAAAAAAATCATAGGGTGAATATTTTATTAAGTGCAACTACCAGTGTGTATGTGCGACTATGTATTAGCTAATACAGTAAGCATTACTAGATATAACCCACATAGACAAAAGTTCTTGGATTGCTAATTAATTCATGGAATTATGAAATAGGGGCAGGCACACCCAGTTCTTTGGTACTCACCAAGAAAGAACACCATGGTAGAGGGAGGGATTTTCAATCACACTTTAATAAGGCCCAAAGTGTACAGGGGTAAATGGCATAGAAAGTACAGAGATGAATGACAAAAAGAGGGAGTACAGAAGTAGACATTATGGGAATGGGGATGAGGACAGGCTTATGGAGGGAGGCATTCTGTGTGACAAAGCAAATGGGCCAGGTTAACATCACAGAGAGTAACTCATGTAACCAAGGATTACCACTGGGAGCACTCAAAAGCATGGACTTAGTGGAGATGCAGCAGTGCTCTGAGGGCAGGATTCTAAGGTCCCATTTTTATAGTGTTTTTGTGGGTAACAGACTAATTCTTATTTAGGCCACCTTGGACTGAGTTCATTAACATGTCCAAATCCTCCCAGTGTTGTTAATAAAACTTTAAAGTTGACATATCCATCTCATCTCAAAATTATCTGCACCTTGGCTGTGCTGGTGGTCTTACTATGGATGTCTAGAACTTATCTGACATTTTCATGTCATAGAACCAAAAGGCTCTGCCAACAGGGCTTAAATGGCTTCCCCTATTTCAGCACATATTATCAAGATATGATTTTTGGTTAATATACTTATATTAACTTACTGAATCGAAGTTGAGGGAGCAGGATAAGATACAATTTTAACACAGGAGGGAATCAATAATTTTTAAGCATTTAATCAATTTTTTAAGCAATTGGGGTTAAGTAACTTGCTCAAGGTTACACGGCTAGTCATTATTTATGTGTGGCTGCTCATTTTCTGAGGCCGGATTCGATCCCAGGTCATCCCAACTCCGAGGCCAGCGCTCTTACTCACTGAATCAATTTTTAAGAAAGAGTCCTGAAACTGAATAATACTGTGAGAATCACTGCTTTAGAATTTTTTACACTGAGCTGTTATTGAAGATCATGGACTTTCTTTTTCTTCTCCCTCCCATCACTATACCATGGACCTCCTAGACCTTACAGATTTATTCCCATGTACAATTTTTCACTTGGGATTTATTGCAGCCTACTTGTGCTCATTGTATACCTTTCTACTGACATTCAATTACCCAGAAACTCTGTTTTTTATAACTCAGATCATATTGCTGTGTGTTAAAAGATAAGCCTTTGTCATTTGACTATATTCTTTTTTCTTTTTTTTTCTTTTTCTAAAAGTCATTGTTTTATCTTATCTCATTTCAAGTGAAATGAGAATTTTAATTGGTCTTGTTCTTCTTCCTTTAATTCTGAAAGGTAATGCTCAATTCCATAATCAATGAAGATTTTTATGTCCATCAGGAAAGATGTTTTTACTTAGTACATTATTCATTACTATATTGATTTTTCATAGAAGTGGAAAAGAAAAAATCAAATAACTCTCTGGTAGTTTTTAGGACTTGTTGTTTTCTCCCCTAATCTTAGCATAGATCCCAAGCTGGTGTTTGAATAACTTTTGAACTATTTAAAAAAATAGATTCTTCATAAAAATGTTTCTGAAACCATCACAGGAATTCTATACCAAGGAGTAACCATTAGACCATTTCTTTCAAAGTATTACGTTTTACTCGGTTGTCCTAGATTATTTTATTTTATTTTTAAATATTAATTTATTAGCTTAATTTCAGTTAACAAGATTCAATTCCATAGTTCCTTGAATTTCAAATTTCCTTTACCTCCCTCCCTCCACCCCTCCACAACAGCATATAGTCTAGTAAAGGATCTGCAAATACATTCATATTAGACATTAGTCCAATTACAAAGGTGTATTGTATTAGGTGGGATGAAAAATGGTAAAGAAGAAATAAAAGCAAACAATGAAAAGAAAAAAGATCAATTAGTTTTCTTCTATCAGGATTCAGGCTCAGTTCTTTCTAGCTATATCTCTGGATGTCGCATTTCTCTCCTTCATGAGTCTTTCAGGATTGACTTATATCACTGCATTGCTGAAAAGAGTCCAGTGTCTCATAGTTGGTCGTCACACATAGTCTGTGATTGTATACAGATTTCTTCTGATTCTACTCTTCTCTCTCAGCATCAGTTTCTATAAGCCTCTCCAGGTAAATATGAAAACCATCTCCTCCTCATTTCTTATAGCACAATAATATTGCATTACATTCATATACCACAACTTGTTTAGCCATTCCCCAATTAAGTTGATCCCTCTTTGAACCAGAACCAGTGAGAATAGTATTTAAATGATGTTCCTCTCCCTCTTTCTTTGCCCTCTACTATGATGTATTTTAATGCCTCTTTGCATGGCATATCTCATCCTTTCCTTTTTCCCATTACAGTCCCTTTGATCCCCTTAATATGTTTTTTTTAAAGTCTTCAGGATAGTGCATTCATACCCACACCCTCTATATAAGTATAACCCTTTTGAAGGTCATGATAATCATAAAAAATTTGATATTGACAGTTATCGGCTCCACATGTAAGGATCTGAATATTTTGCTCTTGTTGCATCCCAAGTAATGAGCATGTGTGTATGGGTGTGGGTGTGTGCATGTATTTTCCTTGTTTACCTTTTTATGTCTTTCTTGAGTCTTGTAATTGGAGATCAAATATTCCATTGAGCTCTGGCTTTTTCATCAGGAAAGTTTGGAAGTCCCTTATTTCATTAAAGACCATCTCCTTACCTGAAAGATCATGCTCAGTTTTGCCAGGTAGTTAATCCTTGGTTGTAGTCCTAGCTCTCTTGCCCTATGAAATATCAAATTCCAGTCCCTCCTTTCTTTTAATGTAGAAGCTGCTAGGTCCTGTGTGATCCTAAATGTAGTTCCTCATTATTTGAATTGTTTCTTTTTGGCTGCTTGCAAATTTTTTTCCCTTAATATTGTAATTCTGGAATTTGGCTACTATATTTCTTGGAGATTTCAATTTGGGATCTCTTTCAGGGGGAGTCAGGTGAATTCTTTCGATAATTATTTTATCTTCTGATTCCAGGACCTCAGGACAGTTTTCTTTGACAATCCCTTGGAGAATGTTGTCTAGGCTGCTTTTTTCATCATGGCTTTCTGGTAGACCAATAATTCTTAAATTATCTCTCCTGGATCTGTTCTCTAGGTCAGTTGTTTTTCCAGTGAGATATTTTGCATTTTCTTCCAGTTTTTCAATCGTCTTGTTTTGTTTGATTGACTCGGTGCATCACAGAGTTCTGAGTTTCAATTTGATTGAATTTAATTTTTATAGAATTATAGTCTTCAGTTAGTTTTTGAAGGTCCTTTTATAGGGAGGTATTTTCTCCAATTACTTCACTGAGACTATTTTCCAAGTTGGTCACTGCCTCCCTGATTTGGTCTTTAAAATCTTTCTTAAGCTCCTCCAAGAATGCTATTTGGGCTTGAGCCCAGTTCATATTTCCCTTTGTGCTCTCAGGTGTGGTTAGAGAGTCCATATTGTCCTGTGTATTTGGTTGCTCTTGACTTACATAGTAAGCTCATATTGATTTTCTTGCCTTCCCCTTCTCCTTCTCAGCTTCCTTCCTTCCCATTGTGATTTCCCATTTCTTAATTTCTCAGGCTGTGAGCTAAGGGCCTGGTTGTTGACTTTGAATGCTGTAGCCTCTGGGTGGCTAGTTTATGGCTAAGGTAGGAATGTCAGAAAGGAATGTAGATGTGCCTTTGTGGGTGAATCTGACCCCTTCAGATTTCAGCCTCTATACCCCTGGGCTATAAGCAGGCTTTTGTTAATGAAGTGAGGTGGGGCTTGTTGGGACCCCTCCCTCTCTTGTCTCCAGACTCCTGGCTGTCTCAGTTACACCCCTTCTTGGAGACTCCCAAGCCTGAGGCTATTTCCATTAACTTGGGATTTCAGTCTGGGTGGGAGACTTATCTTTGGGTTTTCTACTTCATGAAGGAGGGATGGGAGGATCAGAATGACTAGAATTTACTTTGCCATTCTAGCCCCTGTATTATACAGGCAGGCAGTTTCTAATCTTCTAGGCTGTGGGCAAAATGATGTAGGAGAAGCTGCTTTCTCTGCTGGTGATCTGACTCTCCTACCTGGCTCCAGTCCCCTCCTGTCCCCTTGTGAGATGAAGGTGAGATGACTGTGATTCGTCCTTGGTAAGTCTGCAGGCTGGGGCTTCTTCTCTCTCTGGTGTAGTCTGCTTGTCTGCTCTTAAGTCTGAGCTGTGCAGACCCAATGTGCTCTGCACTCGTCCTGTCCAGATGCACTGGGCAATTACCTGGGCTGGATTCTGCCACACTCAGTCTCCAAGTGGATTTTCTCACTCCAGAATCTGTTCAGATTCACTTTTTAAGGTTTAGTGACTGAGGAGCTTAATGAGGTTACTGCTTCCTTTCAGCCATCTTGGCTCCACCCCCTTGATTATTTTATTCTAATTATATTTTTCTCCAGCTACCTGTCAAGAAAATTTTTAACATTCATTTTTATGAGACTATGAATTCCAAAATCTCCTCCCTCCGTTCCCCTATTCTGAAAATGGTAGGCAGTTTGATATAGTTTCTACATGTGCAATTGTGTAAAATAAATCCATATTAGTCAGTTATGAAAGAAGAAACAGGTTAAAAGAAATTCACAAGAAAGAATAAAGTAAGTGAAAAAAATATTCTTTGACCTGCATTCAAAGTCCATCAGTTCTTTATATGGATATGGATATTTTCCATCCTTAGGCCTTTGTACTTATCTTGGATCATGGTGTTGCTAAGAAGAGCTGAGTCATTCATAGAGGATCATCACAGAATGCTGCTGATACTGTGTAGGAGGTTTTCCTGGTTCTACTCATTTGATTTTGTATCAGTTTGTACAAGTCTTTTCAGAATTTTCTGAATTTTGCCTGCTAATCATATCCTAGATTATTTTAAATGATTTGTTTGTTTAATATCATATTTGGGCAATAGCACTATTATGACTTCTCTCAAGTGCTTTAGGGGGGAAATAAAGGAAGTGAGAACTGGAAAAGTATGGTAAGGGAAAAATGGCCTGAGATAAATGGGGAGGTGGATGATCACCAAAGGGGTTCAAAGAAAAACAGAAAACAGTAGCTTATCAAGTCAATAGATAGATGGTTGCAGGTAGTTGACCACCTGTTGGGTTCATCCTGCTTCCCACACTTACATCATTTTGTTTTTGCTGTATATATTATCCTTATACTCTCAGCACTAGGGTGGTCATAAAGAGTCCTACAAGCCTCCACTTGGTTCACTATGGTTTCATTTGATCTTTTTCACACTTTTGTGGTAGATTAGGTTCTCTTAATACTATATTTGAATGCACAATTCAAATAAAAAGAGATGTGTTTTCATTTAGAGAATACAAATCTAATTAATTCAACTTGATTGGTATTATTATACATCATCAGACATTGTTATCATCCACATTAAGAACTCAAAATGTCAATTAAAGTCAATTTTAAATTATTAAGAACCTACTATGTTCCTGGTGTGTCAAGGACTATGTGCAAAAAAGAAATAAAATGAAACATTTCCTTATGCCATGACATTATGTCCTACTCTGGCACACAGCTAAATTACAAAGTAATTTGAGGGGCCAAGAGGACCTTAACAATTAAGGGAATTGGGAAAGCCTTCCAGTAGGAAGTGCCATGTGAAATGATTGAGCCTTCAAGGATGTTAGGAATTCAAAGAGACAGAGATGAAACCCAGTGAAGCTTGTTAATGAGGCTTGAATTTTGTCACAAGTTTTCAATCAACCATGTCTATATTTGATGATGCCTCTGAAAGTCCCTCCCACAGCTGTTCTGTAGCTGCAATGATGTCAGCACACCAAGATCAACCCAATTACAGTGGAACGTTTTGTGGCCCTTGAAAGTGGGGCAAGATGAGTAGTAGAAGGGAAAAAAATTCAGATTGCTGGGATCAGTTCTGAAGAAATCAGAGCTTTGTTGAGAAAACACACATATATTCAAGCATTTAAATCATCTTGGATATGTTTAAGCAAAACTTGAGTCCTTATTGCAGAGACTTAGGGAGTTTAGAAATATATGTATATGTTAGTTTCATCATTCACAAATGCCTGCAGGACCTATAAACAGGGTTGGGGAAGAGTATGGCACATAATTGGGAATAGAGTCAGCGGTGGAAGAGGAGGGAAGACATCTCTACAGTTATTTGAATTTATAAGTCCAAACATTTTTAGCAGTGGTAGGAAGCATAGCTATCCTATGTCACAAGCTAGCCTATTGTGTAGTGGGAAGAATCCTGAGATGTGGCTCTGAATATTTTGACATTTCAGTGAAGCTGTGATTTTATCTCAGAGGGTCTTCTCTCATGTAACCCATCCATGTCTGGTCATCCTGGGTGATGTTCCATATATACCTATGGTAGCACTCTTGGTCTAGATCTTATCTTACATTTCAACTATAGCAATGCAACACAGTCTTGGCAAAATTGACTTTACCCCCAGGGACAGGAGCATGGACTATGTTGATGCATGTTAATGACTCAAAAATGAAGGCAACTAACCACAAAGTCTGGACATCTGGGAGACATGATTAATGAACATGGGAAAGAGAGTAGAGAGAGGGTATTGCCAGAAGAAAGAGTAGCAAACAGAAGAGGATGACATTTTGCTTAATGAATTTAATCCCTTTTGTTCAGATGCTAAAGAAGTAGGAGGGTAGAGTGGAAAGGGCATTGGATCTGCAGTTAGAGGACCCAACTTTTTCTCATAAGGGAAAATTTGTTTGGAAAAAGAATATATTTAGGAATGAATTTGAAACTTTAAAAGTCATCAATAAATAACATAAAAATGATTGAATTAAGTAATCTTTAAGGTCCCTTTTCACTCTAAATAGAATGATTTTTAGTTCCATAGAATTCTTATAGTTCATATTCATTGTTGTCCTCATATGTTCCAAAAATCACCTGATTTCTGGGAAGTTATCCCCTGAAGTCTGGATGAGTTATGCTATACAGTGAGAAGTTGAGGATCTGTCAAGTGACTTGTTGATTAGGTTCTGAGCCTGAGTTCTTTCCTCTTTGGTAGAAACATTCAATAAATATAAACAAGTATAAAAGCTTAAAGGACAGAAAAGGACATTGTAAACAGTGTAAAGAATACTAGATTTTTAGTAAGATCTTGGTCTAAATGCTCTGAAGCTTACTAGTCACATGATCAAGAGCAAGGGATTTGACATATCTGAGCCCCAGTTTCATCACCTGAATATATGTATGATAACTTAAAAAATAAAGCTGACATTTCTTTAGTGCTTTTTAAGGTTCAAAAAGCACTTTATATTAAAATGTCCCTTGGGCTATGGTTGATTGTTACTCTACATGTCACCTAGGTAGGGTCGCCATTCATCTCTCTATAAATACTACTGGCTCATTTTGCTACTGATTCTCAGGCTTGGCTCTAAAGCACACAAACAATTATTCAATGATACTTTTTTTGGAAAAATTATTTATTTTATACGCATTTATTATCTGTCTCTCCGAATTCCTCCAATGAACAGAAATGAACTATACTATTTATTAACACTGTAATTAAAAAAGGTCAAGAAATAGAGTCATTTTGTTCCCCCAATTAATCCCTTGGGATCACCATATTGATGTTTCACTTAGTAAAGATACCCTCCAACCTCAGCTTCTCCCACTGGGGCAGTTACAGGCTTTCAACACCATCACTAACCAATAATTATCTAAAATATATCATCTCTGAAAAAAAAACTCATAGTCAAAGTCACCTTTAACCATCACTACATGTAATTATTGACTTTTTCTCATTTTTGGAAACATGAGCCCACTATTTTTTTCTCTCAGAATATCAAGTATTTTACTAAGAACATTCTTCATGCTCCTTTAAAGATAAATGCTAAACCCATTTGTCTCAGGAAATATGTTTAATTAATAGAAGGAAACTGCTACGTGGCAGAGCCAAGATGGCAGAGTAGAGGCAGGAACCTGGGCAAACTCTCCAACTTTGTTCTCTGCATTACCTTAAAATAATGCCTCAGAAATTTGGAGTGACAGAGTCAAAAAAAGATCATAATGAGACCTTTTAAAATAATTCCTTAAAACTTAGAATTGGGCAAGTGGAAGTTAATGACTCCATGAGATATCAGGAAACAATAAAACAAAGTTAAAAGCATAGGAAAAAAAAAGAAAATGTGAAATCTCATCAGAAAAACAACTGACCTGGAAAACAGAAGAGAGATAAATTAAAAATTATCGGGCTACTTGAAAGCCATGATGAAAAAAAAAAAAAAGAGCCCAGCATCATATTTCAAGAAATCATTAAAGAAAATTACCCCAATATGGAGAACTCACACAGGGCGAGTGTTCACACAGTGGTCAGAAAAAAAGCAATACAAGGTTACTCTCAAGGTCTCTCTTAAGAACTTTGGAATTGATTGTGTGACATGGGAGACACTGGCACAGGACCGCTCAGCATGGTGTGCCCACAGAAAGTGTTGTGCTGCTGTACTCTATGAGCAAAACCAAACTGAAATGGGAAATATCAGATTAGATTTAGAGAATCCACCCCAAATGTTCACATGGACTATTTGTGCCTGACCTGGGCTAGGGCATTCCAAGCTCATACTGGTCTGGTCATCCACAGTGGGACACAGTGAATCTTGATTGTAGCACAGTGATGTCATTTTGGTCCTCTTCAACCAACAACCAACAGGGAAGAATTGAGATAAAAGATGATATGATTTACCATTCCAAAGATGTCAGTCTGGGAGGGGAAAACACTCAAACTTTCTGGCCAGAACAGAAAACAATTTCTATTTACACCCATCAAAGCCATCAAAATCTACCCAATGATCTGCAGAGGCTTGGGTTGGACCTATTATTGGCCATCAATGAATGCCAGAATTATTTAGATTTAAAGGTGTAGTCAAGTAGCTCCATTTAAAACCCAATGGACTTTTTCAAAGCCTATTTTTCAGAGCTATATTTCAGGAATTAAAAAATGAAAACTGTAGGATAAGAGTAAATTGTCCCAATTTTTTGAAAGGAGAAGGAGGAAGAGGAGAAGCAGCAGCAGCAGCAACATACCCTAACTTTTGTTGGAATTGGCAGGTTCTGTCCCCAGACAGTAGCTACTACTCTCAGATAACTTGGTAAAGACAGTTAATAGAAACCTTCTTGGGTGTGGTTAGGTGGTGCAGTGAATAGAGTACAAGCCCTGGAGTCAGGAGGATCTGAGTTCAAATCTGGCCTCAGCCACTTAACACAAAAATTAGCCATGTGCCCTTGGGCAAGTCACTTAACCCCAATTGCCCTCCAAAAAAAAGGAAAAAAAATAACCCAATAGAAACCTCCTAAGAACCCAGGTTGTTATTTACCACAAGTACCCATTGCATCCATGAGAGGAGTAGGTTTAAACTGAGACCATAGTAGTGAAGCACTAGTGTAAGAAATATGTGTGACAATGTTTAATTCACATCACCTTCTCTAGAAGTACTTCTCTAGATAATGGAGTGGACAGAGCAACAGACCAAGAGTGAGGAAAACTCCTCTTCCTGAAGTCAAATCTGGTCTCAAACACTAGCAGTATGACCTTGGGCAAGTCACCTATTTGCCTCAGTTTCCTCATCTGTAAAATAAACTGGAGAAGGAAATGGCAAACCTCTCTGCTATCTTTGCCAAGAAAACCCCAAATGAGGTCATGAAGAGTTGGACATGACCAAAATGACCAAAAGTTTTCCCTTACTATATATTTTCATTAAATCATTTTGAATTAATTTTGGCCTCTGAATAAATAATAAAAGTAAGTATATGGTGGGGGGAAGGTCTCATGAGCTATGATTTTGAGTGGATAAAAACCCAAAGCATATCTTGAACCAGCGAGAATATAGTGTGTGAGACATCTTTGAGCTGGGGGTATCTTCAGGTGCTATAGCAATGAAGACATTCATACCTCACCGAATTATTATGAAGAAACAATTTTCTAACCTTGGATATATCATATAAACGTAAGATATTATAAAGTAACTATTGATGCAGGATGCAAAATAAGATCGAGGAAAGAAAGCTAAATATTGGTTATATGCCTTATATGTTGTTTATGAGAATCCCCTTCCCTTGTGAAAAAAATTACACTCATGTTTGTTGCAGGTAGTGTTGGTTCGAAGATAGGCCTTGATAAGTAATTTTTTTCAACTGTAATTTCCCCTTTCATTCTTCTAACTACATTCGTCAAAATGAATGTTAGGGGAACATAAATCATGATAGGATGATTTGATTCCTTTCAAAGCTATTTTCTTTTTAACATTATACACGCATATACATACACAGATATACATATATACACACATGTGTATATATACGCCAAATATGTACATATGTAAAACATAGATATGTAGATAGATATATTGCCCTGTTCTTGTGCAAATGACTGATTACTTGATTTTTATTATTTAGCAAAAATGAAAGGTATCTTAGCTTGTTTGCTGATATTGAGCTACAAACTTGCATGGAAATAAGGATGGGACATTTTTACCTCTAAACAGCCACAGGCAACATAACTCTTTTCTCAACTACTCTGTTAAACAAACAAACACAAGTCTACTCAGGAAATTACAATGGCTGTTCAAAATGACTTCTTTGGCTAATATTGAAGGGTTCAAACTCAGTCAGACAGCATATTCAAATGTTCATACACAGAGACCTTGTTTCTCTGGAACCAGAGAACTGTGTAATTAAGCAATTGAAGATAAATGTTATTTTAATAAGGATAGAATTGGAAGAAGGATTTAGTAAGTTGTCTGACCAAGCCTTAGGAGCAAAGTGGCCTGGTTATGCACTTGGGGACAAGGAAAACTAAAAGCCCATTCTCAGCGGGGTTAGGGTGGGGGGTGGGAACCCAAGGCAAGATGCTCTGATATGAGATTTGGGTTATTATATTCTACAGTGGTAGAGGATCCAGATGTGTCAAGGCAGGCCTGTGTGTCCATCTTTGGGTTCTTATTTTTTGCTCCTAATGGGTTACTCTGGCTTAAGTAGAAGGCACAACAGAGGTGTATAGGGATTCCTTTACACTCTCCTAGGTGGTTTGAATGACAGACAGCAATATTATTGGGTAAGTAGGATGAATTTCTCCAGTACAACCTAAGTACTCTTCTAAATGATGGACTGGATATTCTAATTAAAAGTTGCCAGGGCCATCCCCCAAGTGGTCAGACAAGACTGATATCTGTTGGTAAATAGACAAAACATTCGACTAATACCTGATCATAAGTTCTAGGCTAGGTTGGCATCAATTTTTAGGTTCAATTTGTTGATTCAAAATGAGACACTTGTAAAAATATATATGCTTTGGGAGTATATGTAAATAAATATATGGATAAAAATATAAATGAACAGATATATAATGATATAAAATATATATAATATATAAGAAAATATAATATAGTATATAAAATGCATGTAAATAAAAGATCTTTTCTTCGCTAATATCACGGAAAAGATATTCATCAAAGAGCTAGCATAAGTTCAGCTAAGTACAGTTTCTCTTGCCTGCCTATTTACTATAATGACATATTCTGTCAGAAGGAGGTCTTGACCTACATGGCAGTGAGAAGTCCTTCAAACCTAATGAGCCCTCACTAGTCTCTTATGCCTTAGGTTCTGGGAAGCTATGTCAATAGTTCAAGCTTTAGTCCCTAGAACCCAATTAAGTCTTAAGGATGGTTTCATTACCTTAAAAAGGGGGGGGGGAACTAAACTTGCATGTGGCATGGACCTTGCACAGTTTTTAGGCCATGGGTAGTGAATTTATAATGTTGAAATGAAATCTATGGCAAAGGGTCCCAACCAATTTTAGTAGCAGGCATTGCTTCTCAGACACAACATTAAAAGGAAACTTATCTTAGAGACCTTGGCACAGAACAAAATGAGAGTTTCAAATATTAGGTCATTTCTTTGTCTTCATAGTAATCTCAATGTGTAGGAGAGCACTGATGGAAGTACTGTGCCCTTGAAATCCAATCTCAGAAGAAACCTTTGATATGTTATTTTTAAAGAATTATTTCATCACAATTACATTTGTGTGGCCAATGAGAATGTTGTGGAATCTTTGAAGTCTCACAATTCTTTTCCAGTTTGTACTGTAAGGTACAAATGTCCCAGTGCCTGCTACACAGTAAGTTCTGAAAAGATGTTTATCAATTAATTTATTGATATAGAGGGGGTTACTATATTTGGGGTTAAGTTTCTTTAAAGTCTTTTCATAATCAGAAAGCTATCTCTTTTTTAACAAAGATATTGTGAATCTATCTTAAACACTAGAAAGCAATTACAGATACATTTATTTAAAGAAAAATTGACCTAGAAAAATCAGTCTGTAGGTTTCCAAAGGGGAGAGGAGGTAAATCAGTCCCTTAAAACATTATTTGTTGCAGGTTTCCATCCCCACAAACAGGCCAACTGGTACTATTGCACTAATAAACTGGAGTTTAAAGTTACTAATTATTTAAGACATAATCATTTCTTCTTTGCTCTTGATTCACAGGGATAATGGAAAGGTACAAGAGGAGCATGAGACAGAAATATATCTTAATCTGTAGTTCATTTACATGAGCCAATTCGTTCACTAAGGTTTCTGTGCTATATTTTGAAAGTGGGCTATATATCCTATGTTAGCATCATTAAGCATAGTGTACCAATTAAAATTTGGTACATACAGCAATCAGAAAACAGTTGATTTAACAAGAAAATTATTGTTTCTTTTTTTTATCTTTTTTGCTTTTTGGAGGGCAATTGTGGTTAAGTGACTTGCCCCAGGTCACACAGCTAGTTTTTGTGTTAAGTGTCTAAGGTCAGATTTGAACTCAGGTCTTCCTGACTCCAGGGCCTGTGCTCTGTTCATGGCACAACTAGCCGCTCCAAGAAAATTATTTTATGCTTATATTTTTATACTGGATGCTCAAGGATACATAGTAAAACTGAATATTCTTCCTAGTGACCTATATGTCCCCTACAAATGGCTTGATAATTTGATGGCATCAGGTAGCACACCCCATAGGGGTTACTGGCATTTCCCCTTGATTGGTGGACTGCAGATGGGTCATCAAGGAACACTGTGAATTAGAACAAAGTGAATAGAAACCAAAGTCAAATTGAGTTTCATAAAATTCCACTACATGTAAATTTTAGAGTGAAATATTGCTATGCTGTGGGGAAAAAAATACAGCTCTTTAGGGTTATTCTTATAGATATAATACTATAACAACAACAACAACATAATAATAATAATAATAATACATATATGATGTCTTTTGTACCCACTAAATTTCCATCTATCCCTGTATCTGTCTATATCTCTATCCATATTTGTTTATTTCTATGTGTGTATACATCTCTATCTCTATGTATATGTACATATCTATATTTATGTATTAATGTATATATCAATTGATCTCTATCTCTATGTGTATATATCACATATACACATATGTCTCCATATGTATCAAATGTAGTAACTTCTCCTTTGGTGCTTTATAAACAACCACATTGTGATTATATGTAACATTCAATTCATAATGAATTATGAAATCCCCATTACTTACAAAATTAACACTCACAAAAATATGACTATGACGCTTCAAATTTTTATATAGAAAATAAATGAGAGTTTGCAAAAAAAAAGTTTTAAAAAAGATGACTTACAATACTAATGGCATTTTAAAAATCAACTGAATGTTTCTGAGGTTGTAGTTACAATAGGGTTTATTCACTGTGCTTTTGGAAGCCAGTGGAGAGGTTACCACCACATTAATTCTTCCCTTCTATTTCAGTGTCAAATTCTAGAGTTCATAAAAGGGTGATGTGGGGGCTGGAGTGAAGATGGTGGAGTAGAAACAGCACTTCCGTGGCACTCCAGATCATACCAAGTCCAATTTATATAAAAGAGGACTTTGAACAATCTCTGGAGCTACAGAACCCACAAAATGACACAGAGAAGCTAACCTCCCACTGAGGACAGGCCAGCAGCCTGGCAGGGAGCAGCTAATGCAGCTCTCTGGGAGCCAAGCCCAGGGCCCTGTGAGTTGGAGGTTTTAGCCCCAGGGTGGCCAGAGCAGCAGCCATCTGGAGGGACTCCAGAACACGAGCAGCTGTGGCGTTTCCACAATTATCAACACATAGATGCCAAGGACAAAGTGAGACTTCAATGCAGTATGGACTTTGGGACTCACTAGTTGGGAGAGCACATCGGGCTCTTTCTCTGGGGGTGAGAAGCCACTGAATAACTGAGTAGCAGAGAACACCACTTTGCAGCTTCAGCTCCTGGCCTGTGGACTATGGGGGGACAGGGCAATCAGTCTGGTGGTGGTAATCTCTCTTGCTTTAACCTTCTTGGATCTCGATCGCGATCTGGGGGGGAGGTCACAGGGTGAGTAATGGGCTTACCAGAGCCTGTGGGGGCTTCAGAGAGGGCACCCAAATAATGCCTCCAGCAGCTGAGAAAACCCCTGCATTTGGGATGGAAGTTTCCCTGGCTGGTGGCAGAGTCCTACTGTGGCAACAAGCCCCAAAGTCAAGTAATTGAGTGGCAACATGCCTAGGCAAAGGAAACAAAATAAAGAGAAAAATTCAACATTAGACTCCTATTTTGGGGGCAAAGAGGATCAAAGCATGGAACAGGAGGAGGACTGAGAAGTCAGAACTCCTGCAACAAAATCCCCAAATGAAAATACAAGCTGGTTACAGTCCATAGAGGACCTTAAGAAGCAGATAAGAAAGGTGGGAAAATTGGGAAAAGAAATGAGAAAGATGCAAGAAAAGTATGAAATGAGAGTCAACAGCCTGACTCAGGAAAACAACACCTTGAAAAATAGACTAACTCAAATGGCAAAAGAGACTCAGAAAGGTAATGAGGAGAAGAATGCCTTAAAAAGCCAAATTTACCAGGTGGAAAAAGAATCTCAAAAGCTCACTGAGGAGGTTCATTCCTTCAGAATTAGACTGGAGCAAATGAAAGCTCATGACTTTATGAGAAATCAAGATGCTGTTAAGCAGATCCAAACAAATGAAAGAATAGAAGGCAATGTGAAATATCTCATGGGAAAAAACACTGACCTGGAAAATAGATCCAGGAGAGATAATTTAAAAATTATTGGACTACCTGAAAACCATGATCAAAGAAAGAACCTAGAAATCATCCTTCAAGAAATTCTCAAGGAAAATTGCCCCGGTGTTTTAGAACCAGAGGGGAAAATAGAGGTTGAAAGAATACACCAATCAACTCCTGGAAAAGATCCCCAAAAGAAAACTCCTAGAAATATTATAGCCAGGTTCCAGAATTCCCAGATCAAGGAGAAAATACTACAAGCAGCCAGGAAGAAACAATTTCAATATTGTGGAAACACAATCAGAATAGCACAGGACCTGGCAGCTTCTACACGGAGGGATTGCAGGGCATGGAATATGATATTCCACAGGGCAAAAGACCTGGTATTAAAACCAAGAATCACCTACCCAGCAAAATTGAGTATTTTGTTTCAGGGGAAAATATGGTCATTCAGTGGAATAGAGGACTTTTAAGCATTCTTGAAGAAAAAACCAGAGTTGAATAGAAAATTTGACATTCAGACACAAGAAACAAGAGATACTTGAGAAGGTAAACAGGGAAAATAAATCATAAGGAACTTAATCAGAAGTTGAACTATTTACATCCATACATGGAAAAACAATAATTGTAAATGATGAAACCTTTCTCAGTATGAAAATAGTTGAAGAAGGGTATATGGTTATATGAATACATATGTGAATGTGTGTATATACCATGGTAGATATATTGTATACATAGATAGAGGGCACAGGACCAATTTAATAGGAAGGGATGATACTTAAAAGGTGAAACTAAGAGGTGAGAATGGAATATAACAAGAGGAGATGGGAAGAAACCAAATGGGGTAAACTATCTCATATAGAAGAGGCAAGGTAAAATGGTTACAAAGGAGAGAAAGAACAGGAAGGCAAAAAGGCAAAACATTATTCTCATTGAATTTGGATCAGGGAGAGAATGACATACATACTAAGTAGGATATCTCACCCTACAGGAGAATAGGGGGGAAGGGGCTGAGAGTGGGGAATGATGGAAGGGAGAGTAGGCTAGGGGGAAGGAAGGGAAGTTGGAAGAACCCAATTTCAAAAAGGGACAGGATCAAAGTAGGTAATAGACCAAGTGGGAGGTGGGATAGGAGGGAGGAAAATATAGGTCTTTTACCATATATCTACTATGGTAACGTTTTGCATAGCTATACATGTACAACATATACTGAATTGCTTATTGTCCCAGCAAGAGTTGGTGACAAGGAGGGAAGGGAATGAATCTGGAATTTGAAGTTTTAAAATCAAATGTTTTAAAAATATATAAATACTATTACTAATACTATTTTACATATAACTGTGAAATAAGATGTGCAGGCATTGGGGCACAGAGATTGACCTTGCCCTACTGGAAAAGTCAAAGGATGTATGGGAGAAGATATGGGAGAGAGCAGATTGGATGATGGGATATCCTGTGGGGCTGCTATTCTGGGGTGGTGGGTAGGGTAAAAATGGGGAAAAAACTGTAACTCAAAATCTGGCATAAATGAATGATGTAAACCAGAAGTTAATAAAGCATTTGAAAATAAATGTATTTTACAGCTATGGGAAGTTTAGAGTTAAGAGAAGTTCCAGAAATCATTGCTACATCAACTGTCTTTTCAGAGATCATCAGCTCATCTGAGCTCAGACTAGATTATATAATGGAGAAGAAGAAATTATAATAATGATCTAAAAAGAGAAGGCATACAATGAAGAGGACTTACCCTGGAATTATTTAAACAAGCTATTGACAATGAAAAATGGGAAATGGTACATAGAAATACTATCATAGCCACAGACTATAAGGATTTCACCCAGAAGTTAAATCACTGTAAATGAATAGTTATGACAAAAACACCAAAAAAAGCTAGAAAGGGCTTTTGTTTATAAATCTTGACTTATATTCTGAAATGAGAGAGAGACCTGATAAACATGATGAACATTAAATATAAATAAAGACACAAAACGCAATACCTTTTTCTGTATTGATAAAATATACCTTGGTCACATTAGGTTAACTCAAATAAAAATTTATAAACCATTGCATCATCAAGATGAGGGAGAGAAAGGGGCATGATCTTGCTGCTAATAAAGATTTGAACATGTTAAAATGGAGGTTATTGTTTTTTGTTTTAAGACAACTTCTTCCACAATTAAAACACTCCATCCTTCTACTTCAAACAAAACTATTTTCCTTATCCTGGGGAAACAATAACAATCAGCCAATATATGTCTAGATCATAGGAGGAAATTAGGGAAACTCTGTAATGGCAACGTAATTTGAATTTAAAGATCCCTTTTTGTATTGCCAAATAAGCAGGCACTTAACACTTAATAATTAATCAAATCTCTGTGACAGAAACAGAAGGTATGATCCCCTGTTCCTGATGTAACAGCAATTTGGCTGAAACAGGAAGTAGCTAATGTTATGTGTATGTAAGGAAAAGCCCCAGAGGGGAAGGGTCCGAATTTCTTGGGACCAGCATCTGGAGGTAGTGCAGCTACAGAAGAGAATTGAGAGTTGAGAACTGAGTCAGATCTTGGAGCAAACCCCCGTGGAAGCTGAGTAAGAGGCCAGGAGCCCAGGAGCTCAGGAGCAACCCCCCAGCCCCACCACCATCTCCAGTACCACCAAGGATGTGTAAGGTGATTCTGATTTTTTGAACAAGCTGAAGGAGACTTAGGAAGCATGACTGAGATGCTAAGACTTTGTCTATTTGTGGCTTGGTTGAGCCTTGAATTCCCAGGAACAGAAATTGTGAAGGGTTTGAGATGGACTGGACACAGTGAACTTCAGTGTGGAGAAGGACTTAACACAGAGATCCAGAGAAGGAACTGGGAGCTATCTACCACTGAACCCAGGTGACTGTTTGGTGGATTCAGGTAGGAGTTGCCTGCCTTGAGTCAAGACGTAAAGACCTCTTTGTGGGTACTGAGGAGTGATGAAATTTTAGTTTACTAGTGACCTAGGGGTGGAGGATCTGTGTATTTTCTGGTGATTGTACTTAGCTATTAATAATACTTAGTAATTGATTGCTGAATAAGTGACTAATTGAGTTAACTTAGTGTGCCCCATAAGTGGAAGATTTTGATTATTATACTTTGAGATGATTGTACTTTGTTCAAAACTTTGTGGCCAATATCATGGAAACTATGTGGTTATTTTAATAAGCAGTTGTGAATATTATATTGTGATTTTCTGTGATAAGTTGTAATATTGTTAATACTGTACCTTGATTTTCTGTGAATATTTTGCTTTTATTTGTTGCTGAATAAAGTGTTCACTATATTGTGTAATTAGAACCTTAAAACTGTTCACAGTAGAATTATTTTGGAAAGCTGCTTCTTCATGGCATTACAGACTCTTTGATTGTGTCTCCCATGAAATGATGACATGACAGAAAGATTGAGCACACATTTCATCCTCCTTGAGTTCTAGCGACTTTCACAGTCACTAGTCAATCCATTCAGAAGCTCCAAACATAATGAAACTATAACATGTTTGGAACCATGACTTCAGCACTTTAATTTGCATAGAGCTATTTTCTCTTCATGGAACAGGCAGGCTGACATGCAACAATTCTGGCATTTTAGTCTGACATTTCAGATAAGTGGGAGAGATTCCTTCCTCTCTCTCTGAATCCTGTTTTCTACTCTTTTTTATTTTGATCTGCGAAATTCAAAGACGATTAAGAGCTTTTCAAAACTGAGCATTAAAACCATGAAATTCAAGAAGCCTAAAATACTTTTTTTTTTAACAAATGCTTTATTAACTTTTGGTTTACATCATTCATTTCTGCCAGATTTTGAGTTACAATTTTCCCCTACCCACCACGCCAGAATAGCAGTCCCACAAGATATCCCCTCATCCAATCTGCTCTCTCCCATATCTTTTCCCATATGCCTTCGACTTTACCATTAGGGCAAGGTGTATCTCTGTACCCCAATTCCTGCACAGCTTATCTCCCAATTGCATGCAAAATAGTATTTAAAATAATATTTATATATATTTGAAACATTTCATTTTACAACTTTGAATTTCACATCCATTCCTTTCCTCCCTTGTCACCCACTCCCTTTGGGAAGATAAGCAATTCAGTATGTATTGTACATATATAGCTATGCAAAACATTACCATAGTAGATATATTGTAAAAGACTGCTTATATTTCCCTCCCCCCCCCATCCCACCCCCCACCTGGTCCATTCCCTACATGATCCTGTCCCTCTTCTAAAGTGGGTACTTCCAACCTCCCCTCCCCCAAGAAAGCCCTCCCATCCATCACCCCCCCTCATCCCCCTTCCCCCTACTCTCCTGCAGGTTGAGATATCCCATTTAGTATGTATGTCATTCTCTCCCTGAACCAAATTCAATGACAATATGGTTTTGCCTTTTTGCCTTCCTGTTCTTCCCCTCTGCAACCACTTCCCCTTGCCTCTTCTACATGAGATAGTTTACCCTACCCTGTCTCTCACCATCTCCTCTTGCCACTTTCCTCTCTCACCTCATAATTTCATCCCTTGAGTATTCTCCCTTCCCAACAAATTCAACCTATGCCCTCTATCCATATATAACTGTAACCATATACACACACATTCACATAGGTATTCATATGACCACACCCCCTTCTTCCATTATTTTCATAGTGAGAAAGATATCATCAGTCACAGTTATTGCTTTTCCATATAGGAATGTAAATAGTTCAACTTTGATAAGTTCCTTTTGATTTCTTTTCCCTGATTACCTTCTCAGGCATCTCTTGCTTCATGTGTCTGGATGTCAAATTTTCTATTCAACTCTGGTTTTTTCCTCAAGAATGCTTGAAAGTCCTCTATTCCACTGAATGACCATATTTTCCCCTGAAACAAGATAATCAGTTTTGCTGGGTAGGTGATTCTTGGTTTTAATCCCTGGTCTTTTGCCCTGTGGAATATCATATTCCATGCCCTGCAATCCTTCAGTGTAGAAGCTGCCAGTTCCTGTGCTATTCTGATTGTGTTTCCACAATATTGAAATTGTTTCTTCCTGGCTGCTTGTAGTATTTTCTCCTTGATCTGGGAATTATGGAACCTGGCTATAATATTTCTAGGAGTTTTCTTTTGTGGATCTTTGTCAGGAGGTGATTGGTGGATTCTTTCAACCTCTATTTCCCCCTCTGGGTCTAAACCATCAGAGCAATTTTCCTTGAGAATTTCTTGAAGGATGATTTCTAGGTTCTTTCTTTGATCATGGTTTTCAGGTAGTCCAATAATTTTTAAATTATCTCTCCTGGACCTATTTTCCAGGTCAGTGGTTTTTCCCAGGGGATATTTCACATTGCCTTCTATTCTTTCATTTGTTTGGATCTGCTTAAGAGCATCTTGATTTCTCATAAAGTCATTAGCTTCCATTTGCTCCAGTCTAACTCTGAAGGAATGAATCTCCTCAGTGAGCTTTTGAGATTCTTTTTCCACCTGGCAAATTTGGCTTTTTGAGGCATTCTTCTCTCCATTGACCTTTTGAGCCTCCTTTGCCACTTGAGTTAGTCTATTTTTAAGGTGTTATTTTCCTCAGTCAGGCTGTTGACTCTCAATTTATACTTTTCCTGCATCCTTCTCATTTCTCTTCCCAATTTTTCCTCCACTTCTCTTATTTGGTTTTTGAAATCCTTCTTAAGGTCCTCTATGGCCTGTAACCCGCTCATATTTTCATTTGGGGCTTTTGGTGCAGGATTTCTGACCTCACAGTCCTCCTCCTGTTCCATGCTTTGATCCTCTTTGCCCCCAAAATAGGAGTCTAATGTTGCATTTTTCTGTTTATTTTGCTTCCTTTGCCTAGGCATGTTGCCACTTAATTACTTGACTTTTGGGCTTGTTGCCACAGTAGGCCTCTGCCACCAGACAGGGGAGCTTCCATCCCAAACATTGGGGTCTTCATAACTTCCAGAGGTATTACTTGGGTGTCCCCTGTGAAGCCTCCACACGCTCTGGAAAGCTGGATACCCACTTCAAGACCTCCACCCCAGACCACAATTCAGATCCAGGGAGGTTAAAGCAAGAGCGATTACCCCCAAATACTGATCACTTGATCTCCTTACAGTTCAAAGACCAGGAGCTGAAGCTGCAAACTGAAGCTGAAAAATGGAGCACAGATCTGTGCCGTGTCTCCTCAGGTGCTTCTTGCCCCCAGGGGAAGAAGCCTGATGCATTCCCCAAATAGTGGTCCCAAAGTACATAGGGCACTAACCTCTCACTTTATCCTAGGCATGAATGAGTTGATAATTCTGTAATCACCACAGCTGCTTGTGTTCTGGGGTCCCTCCAGACACCTGATGGCCTGGCTGCCCTGGTGCTAAAACTGCAGCTCACAAGGGCCTGGGTTCAGCTCCCAGAGCACTGTGATGGCCTCTCCCAGAGCACTGCACTGGCCACTCCCTGCAGGGCTGCTGGGCTGTCCTCAGTGGGATGTTAGCTTCTCTGTGTCATTCTGTGGGTGCTTAGAGCTCCAGAAGTTGTTCAGTGTCCCTTTTTATATTATTTTGAAGTGGTGTGGGAGAGAGCACCTTGGAAGTGCTGTTTCTACTCCACCATCTTGGCTCTGCCCTCCCCCTAAAATACTTAACTAAAATACTTTCTAACTGAAGAATATTTGCCCCTTGTAAAATTGACTGAAGTTAAATGAATTTATTTAACAGAATAAATAAAATTATAGTAATGAATATTTTTACTGATTTGAAAAACAATAATAACACAAATCAAAAGTCCAAGTCTCGAAAGATGTATGGAATCCATGCCCCAAAACTTTCCTGAGACTCCTGGTAGGGATTTAAGAGAAATTTCACTTTCGTCAAATCTTTCACCAGAATGAGGACCAGGGAAAAGAGAGAGAGATCAGCAGATATTCCTCATCTCTCTGAAATACAATCTTTTTTTCATAGCAACCAAAAGCATCTTGGAAGGAAAACCCACTGTTTAGAACAGCATACAAGTCAATAAGAATTTATTTTATCCACAGTTATAAGCCAAAGCAGTATGTCTTGATACAAAAAACAAACAAACAAAAAAAACCACAGTAAGTCTCTATGTGGAAAGTGAGCTTCTGAAAAAGAACTCTTTCCCACAAGTATATATGCAGAAAACATGTAACGACACTTGGTTCTCAACTGGCCAGCCATCAGCTTTGGGGGCATCTTGTGGTTGTATGGGAAAGGGGGCAAAGATTTCCTAGTCTACAAGTCTGTCATTGGCCTTTTGGTCCAATGCAAGGCAACCTCTACTTGTCTTTGGATTATCCTTACACAAAGACTGGGGCAAAATAAGACCCAAGACAGGGTTGTGACAACGTTATCCATTCATGGAATGGAATGGAGGCTTATTTTAAAATTAGTCACATCAAGAAAGGGAAAATGGAATACCTCTAACTCTGCTGTTACATTATTATGAACAATGCTTGAAAAAAGTTAAAAAGCCTATTTTATTTCAAAATCTTTAGAGAGATAAGACTAATGCTTATTTCATTCTGAAATCCTTACTTTATAAAGCAGAAATTCTTAGCTTGGGGCCTATGGACATGCATAATTTGGGAGGTCAATGATCTTGCTGGAGCAGGGCAGCTAGTTGGAACAGTAGACAGAAAACTCAGCTTGGAACCAGGAAGATTCATCTTCATGAGTTCAAATACGGTATCGGATACTTATTAGGTGTGTGACCCTGGCAAGTCACTTAACCCTGTTTGCTTCAATTTCCATAAATGGAAAGTGATCTGGAGAAAGGAATGACAAGCTTTTCCAGTATTTTTGTGAAGAAAATCCCAAATGGGGTCACAAAGGGTAGAATACAACTGAAACAACTCACAACAACAAGAACTTGGGGGTGGGGGGAGTGGGGGTGGATCACATTTTTTTTCAACTAGCCTTTAGTATCCTTTTTAATCCTATATATTTTACTTCATGTATTTAAATATAATATTCTGGGAAGGGTTCCATCTGCTTCCCAAGACTTTCTAAGAGGTCCACACATACTCATACCTAGAAGGTTAAGAAGCCCTGATCTAAAGTGAGGGCAGAAGGGATACCCATCCCGTGAATATAAAAGACCCGGATGCTCATTAGAGAACTTCTGTTCTCCTCTGAAGCCGGCCACACCACATTTGTTCTTTGTATGAGAAAGCAGCTTCCCTTTGCACTGATGGGGGTTTCCTCCACATGGCCTCCATTTACTCAGTTCCCTTGACCACCCACTTGTGATTCCGTATTGCTTTATGGCCCATCTGTGCCACTCTTAGCTTGATTTTTCAGAGTAAATGCTGCTCATTTTCTCTATCTCTGCTCTAGTAGTCTGAAAAGCCCCCATTAAAACCCCAGGTAGCCACCTAATTAAAGCAAGTGCTGAATCCTTCGAGTCCACTGCCAAGTACTCCAGAGCTTCTCACTGAACCAACAAGGGGCCTTTTTAGGCATTTTTCCATTAACATGAGGAAACTTACTTTAGAGCAAAAGTTCTTAACCTGGGGTCTGAGAACTTCTCTTAAAAATGTTTGGATAATTTTGGATCCCTTTGTAATTCTAAATATTTTATTTCATGGACTTATAAACTTTATTCTGAGAAAGGGGTTATAAACTTTCAGAACGCTGCAAGGGTCAGGGGAGGGGAAGAGAGACTGAGGGGGTGAGGGAAAGAGGGAGGGGGGGAGAGAGAGAGAGGGGGGGGAGGGAAAGAGAGAGAGGGACATAGGGACATGGAAAGGAGAGAGGGACAGGGAGAAATAGAGGGGGTAAGGAGTGGGAGAAGGAGAGCAAGAGGGAGAGAGGGAGATGGAGATGGAGAGGGAGAGGGGGAGGGAGAAAGAGAAACTCCAGCTATAGAGTGAGGGCCAGATACTGAAATGGTGCAACATTCTCAGTGAATTTTTGTTGAAAGAAATGTCTGATGAATATGCAGAATCCAAAGCCCTGAGTGTAAATCTCTATAGATAGAAAGCTTCAGTCAGTCATTTGTGCACTCTCCTGTCATCCTAAATATCTTGTTTCTCACGAACCCATCACACAGTCAAATACCCTCTGGAACTGAATGGAAAAGTGATGAGCATCCCCAGTTTCCCTAGAATTGGCTCTCAGAGGGCATCCATTCATTGTCTCTCAGCAGCCATTCATCGACCCATGTTGGGATCAGGTTAATTTCTACTCTCATGAGCCTGACTTTAGCTTGTGAACTGTATGTTTCCTTAAGGTGACATGGAATAGTGCCAAGAATGGATATCACTTCTTTCTGTTGACAGTAATGTCCCATTTACAAAGTCAAAGTCAATGAATTGGAGAAGATGTCATTATCCCCCTCTATTACAGGCAGGTGCTACAGGGAAATTCTTTCTTTGCTCCAAGCTTTTCTTTGAGCCTTTGATTGAGACTACAAGAGCAAAGAATCACCAGGGAACAAACCAGGTCACACATTCTCACAGAGAGTGAGCTACTGCTGGAAACAGGGTTTGCCAGTAGTTACGAGAGATTAGAATGTCAAATCTCCTAACAGTGGTTTTATGAAATGGCAAAGGACTGAATCTCTAGTGACCTACTTCTTGTCAATGTTCAAACACCACAGGGAAATTAAAAAATAATAATAATAATAATACTTTCATTCACAATCCTAGGTTAAATGAAATAAGGTTTTTACCAAATAGCTATCAATGGAAACATATGGAAAGGAATCTGGGGGAAATGTAAGAAATTAGGGATTCTCTTAATTGGAAGTTGAAAACAAATGTCAAAAGGTTAAGGTGATATAGGAATAAAAGAAACACAAATGGCAAAATAAATAAATGAACATCAATCAGAAACTGTACTACAAAGGCTTAGAAAACAAAGACACTAGAGGAGAAAGAAAAAAAAATCAAAGGAGGATGTGGAAAATTTCTGGTCGTCTATATAATCAATAGAATTCCAACACAATGAAAAACAAGTTAGATCAAATAAGAAACAGAAAGTTTTGCATAATATCAACATAGTGGATGAGCAAAAGAGTGAAATTGAGAAGTGAGAAAAACTCTAGCTTCTCTATATATCAGGAAAGTGGCAGGGGAAAAGAAGATTCAGAATGAGTGGTTCCAATTCTCTTTCCAGCACAAGCATGATCACATACTTTTTTTTAAATCTGAAAGTATGTCATGTTGATATGTAGATGTGTATGTATGTATGTACACACACAACATGGGAATACCAGTGACTTTTCCAAATAGTGACCAATTGCATTTTTACATATGAATTATTCACATAT